>JANAVB010045045.1:0-53200 GCA_029216955.1 Iris pallida
CTGGACTTTGGGTCTTCAATTAAAACTTGGATTCGAATTTGTATGTATCATGGGGTTTACATTGATGCATAACTGAGAAATTGATTTTTAGCTTTCAAACTGAATTTAGATATACAAACCTGAGATGAAACATAAAAACTGAGTTTAATGGTTTTTTTTTTGAATGTTTTATATCTGGGGTTGTCTTGATTTTGGTTTTGGTTTGGTTCACATTTGTATTGCACTGTGAATGGGATTTGAGTTAAAATACAAGTTAATTGAGCTTTGATGTTTGAATGTTTTGTTTTAAAACTAAAAATTGATATTTAGAACTAAATGGGATTGAACTGATAATGTTAACTTTGATATGATAATTTGATATAAAACTGAGATATGGATGTGTGTGTGATGCACCTAAGTGGAATGAAAACTGAAATCAGATTACTTTTAAAACTGATTTTCCTGAGATTTAATGGAATGTAGAAAACTGAACTTAGTTATGTGTTTCAACTGAGATTAATTAGGACTTAACCTAAATTCAAATCCTAAGTTTTGTTTTGAGTAAAAACTGAGATGAATGATTCATGAACCTGGGAAAAACATGGTTGAACCTTAGAATTAATTCTAATGTTAAAACTGAGATACTGAGAATTAATCCCTTATGATAAAAAATGAGAATTGTTTCACTGTAAAAAGGTTAACTGATTGATGTATGTAAATGGAGTTGGGTTTAGTTAACTGAATGTAGGGTGCATGGTTGACACAGTGAACTGGAATCAATTTCACTCTTGAAAACTGAAAACCTGAGATCCTAGACTGATAGATGAATGATATCATGGAATGCATATGCAATGTATGATCAAGTAGGTAATTGACTGAATATATGTATGCAATATATGCATATATGAAGGCATGTATGATATATTAATGTATGCATACATGTATCAATATGTATATGAATGTATGCAAGCATGTGTGTAGTAATATATGCAAGCATGAATGAATGGAGGAAATACATATATGTAGGTTATGCAATGTAATGTATATATATGATAAGTTATATGAATGCATGTGTGTGTATATATTACCTCATATATATGTAATGAATGCAAGTAGACAAGAGTAAAATACATAATACAATGCATGAATGAATGTAGAGTATGAATGCATGAATGAATGATATGTAAGCTATGTAATGTACTCCATGTAATGTATGTAGGCATGTATGTAAAGTATGTATTATATTAGCCTAAGTTATAATATAGGATTTTGGTATATAGGTTGTATATTATAATATTGTACATAGGCCTAGTGTATAGTGTTGCCCTATAGGCTATTATGATGTTGTCTATGTCTAAATATGGTATAGATATGTATATGATTGATTTAGGTTTATAGTTGACCAAAAGTCAACATTGAGTCAATAGTGACCAATTGACTTAGTTGACCAAACCCTAAAGTCGACCCTTGATAGCCTAAGTTTGACCAGTTGACCAATATAGCCTTGTTGTTGACCTGAGTTGACTTTGACCTAGATTGACCTAGAAATCATGTAGATGCATTGTACACTTCATTTATAACCCCTTTGTATACATCATGACTTGTGTTGCTCTAAATAGGACTCAGATACCTCGTTTCGGACAGTGTATTCTCACAGACATTCAGATCGCATGCGAATACATTCTCTGATCATTTCATAACTTGCTTAGGATTATATTCCTGCTCTAGATTACCTTATTTGATGCTGTCATGATATTATCACGGATTGGTACTATATGGATCCCTACATTGAGATGTTATCCCCCGGGAGCATCGGATACTTTATGTCATGTGTTTTATGTACATCATGTATTCCTCGCTCTCATGTTATTCATGTTTCTCATGTGCTTCATGTACGTTCATGTACACTCGTGTACTCTCATGTGCTCTCATGTATGGTCATGTTTCCCATGTACTTCATGTGTAACCTATACTTCATGTGTACCCCTTCATGGGCCTTCATATGGAATTCATGTGCACTCAGTTCTGAGCCCTCGTGTATACTTCATGTATACCCATCTATGGGCTTTCATGTGAAAATCATGTGCGTAACATAACTTGTCTGGATCCTTGTGTATTGATTGGGGTATGGAGGAGTATAAATAGTCATGTGAACAATTCCAAAGTAGTATAACCGTGTGAGCCTCTTTAGTATATTCATGTGCAAATCCAGCCGTTCATATGTCGACTTTGTACTCTACACTAGTCACTGATAGTTATCTACTTATAGTAGTTAGTAGATATTTTCATTACAGTTCTCTCTATTTACATCATGTACATTCTTTCAGTTTTTATGTATCGTACTCTTTTGCATGTCTATATTTCCTTACCTGCTATGATCTGTGTAAGATATTTGTGCTCGCTCCCGTCCTAACTGGACCTGTTTGTAGACACACACACACAAAAAATGTTGTCTTTTCTTTATCGGTGCAAGGCACCACAAATCGAGTATGCCTGAAAGATCCTGCACTGAGGATCCCCGAATACAAAAAAGAATTCAGGGGAATCGAATGATGGAGATCGAGAGGCAGTTGCTCCTTTACTCCGTTGACACTCCGATTACAAAAGTGGGAGAAAACCTAAGAAAATTGCTAATTCTCGGCTTACTGAGTGGGCGCATGGAGCTCCACTGACTAGGCACATGGAGCTTCACTGACTTGGGCGCATGGGGCTTTATTTGCTAAAAAAATTCCATGCTTCTATAAGACCCCCTTTAAAGTTTTCGATACTTGAACAAGTTCGAAATACTTTGAAAGAAGCATGGATCGTCTTCTTATGATGCATGGGTGCATAGCACGGCTCTCTCCTTTGGGCGCATAGTATTTAGCTAACCTGTTAGAGAGATATGACTGTTGAGATCTTCCTCAAAATCCGACTGACAGATTCATCGGAGCGAAATTTGAAAAGGTCCATCCTTCATGCGTCGTCTACGTCAGCAAGTGACAGTCGCATAATGTGCAGGAAGCTGATTCTTTACGTGGGCACATAGGCCATTGTGGTCGCATACAACGCAATAGGCGCATGGGTGCATACAGCAAGTGGGCGCATAGGAAGTAGCCCGTGCCTATAAATAGGCCCTAAAGGAGAGAAGATTTTATTCCCTTCTCTTTGAATTTCTCAGAAAACTCTTCATCTTCTTTCTTTGAGAACCATGTCTCCTAAGGTCGCCAAGAGATCCGCGAAGGGCAAGGGTGCTGCGGCAAGTGACTCTCCTCCTACGGCAGCGTCCTCGGTAGTCCAGGACCCGATTCTGGGTGAGGGCATGCTTCAAAAACAAAGTCTCGAGCATTAATTTGCGAGGCTCGGACTTTTCTTCTGCCCGGGCGCTTGCGCCTAAGGCAACATACTTCTGTGAACATCATGCGCCCACAGAAGTCATGAGCCAACACTGTGGTGATATGTGCCCACGTGTTGCCATGTTGTGCACCCTCTAAGTAGTGGCATGTTATGCGCCAATGTACTATTCGTGTGTTATGCGCCCACATGTCTTGTTTTGGGCGCATATCCCTTTGGGCGCATAGCCCTTTAGGCGTGTAGGAGTCTTCAGGACTTAGTTTTTTCTGCAGTTTCCTGAGTCTGACTTTCTTTCTGCCTGTTTTATAGGGATCTGGCTAGAAAATTTCTCCAGGATCGGTATCGGCGATTCTGGGCATGTTGAAGATGCAACACTTGACGTACACGTCAGAGAGCTCAGGACTCTTCGTATTTTTGAAGGGTTCTGGCTAGCAAATTTCTTCAGGACCGGCATCGGCGATTCTGGGCATGGTGAAGATACAATACTTGACGCACACATCAGAGAGCTCAGGACTCTTCGTGTTTTGGAAGGGTTTTCCTCAGATAGTAGGAAAAACCTTTATACATTGAAGAGTCGGAAGGTAGTTGGGCGTCATCGTGAAAGTTCTGCTTTCACGGTTCTTTAAGTAGGCAACAACACTAGGGATGTTGTTTTGAAGGTATGGTCTCTTGGAGAAATGGGCCCACGACATCCGCAACATGGAGGAGTGAAGATCACCATTTTAGATGTTTTAGCATGCTATATTTGCCCTCCTCTGTGTAGCTTCTCGAAGGCTCAACAGCCTTGTTTGCTTGCTCAGCAGTAAAACATGACCTCCTTCGAGGGCCATAAAACCACTTTTTGACGAAAGCGTGGGGCTGCCAAGTTGACCAAGCTATGTGTTGCTGATGAGTAGCAGATTTTCTCTTCTTTTGGATATCAATGTAATCTTTTACTTCTTATCCAGATGAAGAGATGGAGAACCTTTTGTTTTGCTCATGAGATGTAGTCCTGTGAATGTAACTGATTTTGAATAAACAGAATACATTTGCTCCATTCATTGTTTGTGGTGTCTGTGGTGCTTGTATTAGAGAGCCAATAATATAGTATTTATGTAAAGGGTATCCCGTAGATTTTGTAACTTTTCCCTTTTTTTGGCCGTCATGGCTCTTGTACCCCCTTTTTCCGTCTTTTGATAGACGTTTAAGTACAAAATAAAAATCTTCTCGAAAATGAATGTGGTTTTGTGAAATATCGATGCTAGAGGTAATGTGGATGTAGCGAGGATATTTCTGGTGGGTATTTCGCTGAAGAATTTTTGATGTGGACCTATTATCCATTTTATATTCGAATGATTCGAATATAGATAATAAGTTGAACGAAGTTGCTAGTGGAGCTAATATGGACATAATAGCGGAGGATGTTCTATATCTGACCAGAGGTAATATGGACGTGGAAAGATATATAGCATTAGGGAGAAGTGGATAATTCAGAGGTAATAGGGACGTGATTATCTCTGATGAATGCTTTGCTCATAGGTTATGTAGACGTGACAAAACATAATCATTTCACTGGGGAAATAATTATCGGAAAACAATTCAGAGGTAATATGGACGTGACTTGTTTTCGTCAAACCGAGTTTGGATAGAGTCAAAAACGGGAATGATTTCACTAGGGAAATATTTAGAGGACCTATTATCCAGGGCGTATTCAAGACTCTTGAAATACGGATAATAGTTAGATAGTTTTTTTAAATCATATAAATATCGTACTGTACATTTACATGACTGAACATATGTGAACATTATGTAAAAAAGGTTACACATAGTATTTCTTCAGAAACTTGCCATTGATAGGCATCATAAGCAAGTCACCATCAGGCTTGGTCAGCCGGTACGCATCGTTAGAATATACTAATTCTATGATGAAAGGACCATCCCATTTAGGCTAGAATTTTCCTTTTGTTTTATGCGCCATGACCATTGGTCTTCTTACTGATAAAACTAGATCGCCAACTTGGAAGATTCTTTCCTTCACCTTTTTGTTGAAAGCTCTGGAAAGACATGCATGGTATAGCTCAATGTGCTGCTGAGCTAACAAGCATTTTCGTCTAGTGCTTCGAGCTCCTGGAGTCACAGACGATAGCTTTCTTCAGTAGTCAGCTCGCTGGCTAGGGCTACTTGAAGAGAAGGAATATGGATTTCTAGGGGAAGCACTGCTTCGCTCCCATAAACCAGAGAAAATGGCGTACTGTCTGTTGGAGTCCGGACCGTTGTACGAAAGGCCCATAGACATTCACCGAGCTTCTCGTTCCAATCGCACTTGTTTGAAGACACGAACTTCTTGAGAATTTTTATGATGGTTTTGTTGAAGGCTTCTGGTAGCCCGTTAGCCGCTGGATTGTAGGCAATAGAGGCTATGTTCTGGATTCAATTTTTATTGTAGAATCGAAAGAACGCATGGCTTGCGAACTGTGGACCATTATCATGGATGATCCTGCGAGGTAGGTCAAAGTGGTAGATGACATGATGTTTAATAAAACTAATCACGTTCGATGCCTTCACTTCGGTGAGCGGTATAACTTCTGCCCATTTAGAGAAGTAATCGATTATGGCTAGGATGAACCGATGTCCTTTGGAGGATGGCGGGCTGATTGGTCCTATGACATCTATACCCCACGCTTCAAACAGCCAAGATGCGGCCGTCGGATGTAGAAACTCCGATGGTTGATGAATGAAATCGGCGTGGAACTGACAAGCTCTACACTTCTTTGTATATTCAACAGCATCTGCTATCATTGAGGGCTAGTAATAACCCATTCTTTTGAGGCGGTCTTATAATTTATGGCCTGGTTGATGTGCACCACAAACTCCATCGTGCGCCTCCCGGAGTGCATGTTTGGCTTCTGTGTCTGATAAGCATCATAATAGTAGCTCATTGTAAGAACATAGGTATAACATCTTGGTAGCTGTATCGTAGTAAAATCTGAAGGATCGCCTTTGGATGGATACTGCTTCCTTCGGGTCCTCGGGAAGGATTCCATAGCGTAGTCTATAAAGGAAAATCTCCAGTCTTTGACATTGACGTTTATTTTTGCTGCATAATTGTGATGAATATGTAAGACATCTTTCACACAGAATAGTTCTCGACCAGACACTGTGATCGACTGCTAAGTATTGGTTGGAACGGTCAAAGAAGCAGCGAGACCGGCTAGAGCATCTGCTTCTATATTCTGTAGTCGAGGCATGTGCTCGATGAAGAATCCAGTGAAAGTATATGCCAGCTCGATTGTAGCTCTGTGGTAGGGGATGAGATTTTTATGACAGACTTCATAATCCCCTCGGACCTGACTAACTATTAGCTTGGAATCATCGTAAGCTTCCAGATAGTCAACTCCCAGTTGCTTTGCCAGTTGTAGGCCAATTAATAAAGCATTATATTCGGCCACATTGTTGGTGTATGGTTCCACGAGAGAATATGTACGGTATATAACCAGATAATCAGGTGACACAAGCACGACACCTACTCCAGCCACGATGTTTCCTTTGGGCCCTGTTCTTGATGCGCCGTCAAAGAACATTTGCCAAATAAAAATTTCTTCAGTTGCAGTGTTAGACTCCACCACTTCGTCGAGGATTTTGTCGTTGAGTTTGGACGACTCCGGCACCGAATGAGCTGCTAGAAAATCAGTTAATGCTTGGCCTTTTACTGCCCTCTGATGAACGAAGATCATATCATATGGAGTCAACAACATTGCCCATGTAGCTAAACGGGAATTGAGAGAACCCGGTTTAGTCATGAGTATTCTAAGAGGGTTGAATTTAGATATAATGTAGATAATCTGCCCAGATACGTAGTGGCATGTCTTTTGGATGGCAAATACTAGTGCAAGGTATTCCTTCTCCACAGGTGTGTATCTGTGCTCGACACCCACCATTATGCGGCTGAGGTAGTAGATTGCATGTTCATGGTCGCATTCATTCTTTGAGCTAATAGGGCGCCAAGAGAATGGTCCATAGTGCGGACATATAGTAAGAAGGGCTTCCCTATTATTGGAGCAACCAATACTGGAGGGCTTGTAAGATACGTCTTGATGTCGTCGAAGGCGCGTTGACATTGTTCAGTCCAGATGAAAGATACGCCTTTTTTCATGAGCTGGGTGAACGGTTGACACCTTTCAGAGAGGTTTGAAATGAATCGTCTGATGTAGGCTAGCCTTCCTTGTAGTTCGCGTAGCTCTTTGAGGTTTCTTGGAGGATGCATGTCGATGATAGCCTTCACTTTCTCCGAGTCCAGATGTATACCCTTTGAAGTGATGATGAAACCAAGGAACTTGCCACTGGAGACTCCCAGAAAAGACTTGGTTGGATTCATCTTGAGTTGGTGTGCATACATTAGTTCGAACACCGTTCTCAAGTCTTGGAGGTGGTTGCCCTTGAGATGACTTTTGACTGCGATATCGTCTACGTAGCACTTTACAGTTTTGTACAAATGATCATAAAAAATTATGTTCATGGCTCGCTGGTATGTCGCTACTGCATTCTTCAATCCGAAGGGCATCACCGTATAACAGTATACCCCCAATGGTGTTCAAAAAGATGTGTGCTTCTCGTCGTCGGAGAACATCTTGATTTGGTTATAGCCTGAGAACCCATCCATGAAGGACATCCGTTCGAAGCCGCAAGTATTATCGATTATTACGTCAGTGATCGGTAGAGGAAACTCGTCTTTTGGACATACAGAGTTCAAATTACGGTAGTCGATACAGACTCGAACTCTACCATTCTTTTTTATGACTAGGACGATGTTGGCAACCCAGTTTGGATGTTGTTCCTCGCGAATGAATCCACTGGCAATGAGCTTCTTGACTTTATTCTCGATGGCTTCCATGACGTCTGGTCGGAATCGTCGTTGTTGCTGTTTCACTGGCTTAACTTTAGACGAAATGTTCAGGCGGTGCATGGCGACTTTAGGGTCCAAGCCTGGCATGTTTTCATATCTCCATGCGAAGACGTCGATGTATTCTCTTATAAGCTGTATAAGAGATTGACGTTCATCGCCAGATAGACTTTTGCTGATGAAGATTGGTTTAAAAGATGCTTCATCTCCTAGATTGACTTAGATGACTTCATCTTCGGTAGGTGGTTCACGTTGTTCGAAGCACAGATCCCACCTAGTATCCATCTTTTGAGCCTATTGTTCAAGCTCGATTGATTGATCATCGTCTGCAATTTGGTCCACGGAAACCATGTTGACGGACAGAGTTGTCTTGAATATGTCGCCAATGCTGGGGTCTGAGTCCTAGAGGGAGGAGTCAGAAGAATGAGAACAACGATCTGCTTCATCATCTGATCTTTCGGGAGTTATTGGAGAAGTGACATAGCCCAAACCAATACCGCTTCTTTGATAGTAGTTCTCGAGTTTGCCAGAAGGAACAAAGTGTCATATTGGCAACCGTCGTCCTCGGCCATAATTTAGCCCTTTTTCGCTTTTGATGTCATATCCCATGTTCTGGATGATATTCTTAGCCTGCCAACTATACCAAAAAAGTTGTATTTTCCCAGAGTCATAGTCAGCTTTTGTGCTGTGCTTGGGAGAAGTAGAGTCTGGAACGAACTTTCTCTCGCCAATTATACGATCGAAGATGATTAGTTCTTCATCCTTATTTCTGGCTGGAACGATAAAGTAGAGGATATCTTCAGGGTAGACTTTTTCCTGCAGGTGAGCGTTGTGACCGGCATGCAGAGGTGTGGTCCTATGTCGTTCTCTAAAGCGTATATCATATCTATGTAGTGGTTTACAGATCGATAGACATCGGAGTAATTCAAAGATAAACCTTTACCAAAGAAATACGCAAGTTCTTCTTCAGGGATAACATCATTCGCTGAAGGTACATTATTATGAGTATTGATATACTCATTGAGTAGATCATCATCTGAAAGAGGAGCCACAGTCTTGGCCGAGTTCACCACGTAGGGTAATTTTTCAAGATTGGGAGGACAGGCATTAGTAGGTTCCTTCCGGGGTGTCTTGCTGAGAGTGATGGTCAATGGTTTGACCTTGTCGGATTTCTTCTTTTTCACCTAGATTGTGAGAGGCTTCGGGGTACTTTTTGGAGTAGTACGTCCTTTGACCCAGACAATCAAGGGACCATCATTGGAGGATGGACTTGCTTCAGCTTTATTGTCAGCTTCGTGTAGAACCCTAGAGGGGGGATGAATAGGGAAATAAAATAATTTAAGCACAAGAAGCTATATTCTTCAATTAAAAGAGAAAGTAAGAAAATCAAACATGCGATGTATCCTGGTATCCTCCCTAGAGGCAATCCAGTCCCGGAACTCTCTCCGGCTTAAATCTACTATTTAGTAAAATAGTACACACGAGTTTGGATCCGAAGAACTCGCCAACTTCAACATGAGTTTGGATCCGAAGAACTCGCCAACTTCTTACACACGAGCTTGTTTGCCATTGATTGTAAAAGTACAGAACAATTATCGGAGGACTGAACTTAGACTCACAATACAAACTCGCTCGTACAAAGAAAGCCTAGGGACGAAAACCTAGGTACAGCAGTCTAAGTACGATTGTTTATTTTAGATTCTGGGGGGTGACGATAGAGGCTCGGGAAAGCGACGGCCGCTCTGCCTTACTCCTTGGACGATCGGTACGCAGCCTTGACTCGGGGAAGATCTGCTTGGTCGTTGACGAAGAAATGCCTTCTTGCTCTCTCTCTGATTGCTCTCCTGGCTTCTCTCTCTGTGTATATTCTCTCTCTGACTATGGGGGAAGTCTCTCTGTGTATACGTATTCTTCTCTGGTTTTTTTCTTTTGTATATCTCTCTATATATTACAACGGAATGGCACCTTGCTATTTATAATAGTGGGATGTTATCACTAGGGTTGCCAATGATTAGCTCTTGGAGATGGCGGCGGCCTGGGGATTGATCAATCCAGGCCGTTCATTTCTGATTGTGACGAATCAGAACCATTAAGGGTAGATTACACCAAATCCCCATTAGCAATTAATGTTGATTGGCATAAATCTTCCTTATAATGATTCTCTAATATCTACGAATAAATCAAATTTATTCTCCTGCCACGTGCCCCAGATCATTGGGATTCGACCCGATCTTAGAATGCCATAAATCTGGAAGATTGATCAGCTGAGGACACGTGTCCTGAGAGCCCATGGTGAGACTGGAATCGCATGCAGATTGGGCCGCATAAGATTTAGGCCGCATGAATTTTGGACCGCATAAGACTTGGGACACGTGTCAGGGCTGTCTGGGCAGTGGCCCCCTCCTTCAGACTTCTGAACCATATGATGAGCCGCATGAACCGCATAATGGTGTGTCTGCTTGAGCCGCATGGGCATGATCTTCTTGAGCCGCATAGGGATGATTCCACTCGAGCCGCATGGGACAGCTTCACTTCTGAACCGCATGGGAAGTCTTCACTTCGAGCCGCATAAGCACACCCACGTGGCAGGGCCATGTGGCATTTTGTTGCTCTCGGGGGATCGTGTCAGAGATTTCTTTCTCTTCCCTAGAGATTCATCATCATGACAGAGTCATAATTACCTGTTTTGGTGTCAGGTCTGTCAACTTTTCAGAGGGGTCAGCCGTCAAAGCAATTAATGCAGCATGGATCGGAGGGGAGCACTGTCACGCCACATGTCTTCTGGACCGCATGGAATGCCTCCGGCCGCATAGCTCCTTATGCCGTATGACTCCCTGAGCCGCATGCGTTTTCTGAGCCGCATGGGTCTTTCTTGGCCACATGAGTCAATTTCTTTAGTATTTTCCATGCTTCTACAGGACCCCCTTCAAAGTTTTCAATTTGTAAAATTGAAATACTTTGAACAAGAAGCATGGCTGTATTGACCGCATATGCAATCCCGACCGCATAAGAGTTCTAGCCGCATGAATTATTCAGACGCATAGGTGATTCAGCCACAGAAGACTTTCAACCGCATGGCCTCTAGCCACGTCATCATTTGCCACGTATGGCAATCTTTAGCACTTAAGTGTTGTCGATCTTTAAAGGGCGCTTTTTGGTGCGGGATCCGAGGAGCTTAGCCTTCATTTTCGGCGGCTTATTTTGATAACCGAAGGGTCGGTTTATGTGTATGCACGGGAATCGAAACGCTCCATCTCTGTTTATAAATACAGGTAACTTTAGCCGGAGGGACTTCTTTACCTTCTCTTTCGTTCACTCTTTTTCCTGTCTTCTCCTTTCGATCTTCATTGTCAAAGCAATGGCTCCTAAGTCTTCTAAAGCCATTTCCACCGCCACGAAGGGTAAGAGGGTGACGTCCTCGTCAGCCGTCGAACCTGACGCACCCGAAGTACCCTCTGACGTTCGTCCTGCTTTTGAGGGTAAGGGTTGCTTTTAGATCTTTAGTACTCATGGCTCTGTTGTATATTTATGCACAAGCCCCTTCTCTAATCTTGATGGCAGAGCCACATATGCTGTGTGAGCCGCATATGCTGTGTGAGCCGCATGACTGTTTCATGCTCGAGCCGTATAGATAAAGCCCCATGTTTGAATCGCAGAAGACGGATCTAAACTACATACACTCTCCTCTGAACGGAGCCGCCTATGTGTTTTAACAGGCTGAACCGCATAGCGCTTTGTGCCGCATGAATTCTTCTGTTTAAAAATGTGTTCACTCGTCCAACCCGTATAAGCTATCGAGCTAGAGTCATATGGAATTCGCATCTGAGTTAGGCCGCATGTGACTGTATTGACTCGAACCTCATATGCTTCCCCAAAACTACATTTCTTGGGACCCAACTAGATTGGAGCCGCATAAGTTGGGACCCCACTGGACTGGAGCCGCATAAGACCTTGTTGACCTGAACCGCATAGGCTCCTGAGAGCTTCTTTATCCAGTAAATTTTTATTTTAGCCTTCTTTTAATCATGTTTCTTCTTTTGTCCTTTCTTCAGTGAACCTTCCAACCAACCCAGCAGGAGAGCTCCTTGTGGGTCCAGCTCGGTGCGCCGTGGACGTGCAACTCAAAGACTTAATCCGTCGTATAGTGGATCAGCTTCCCACTAATGAGCCTAGGGATAGGGTGGCTGCTATCAACAAACAACCTTTCAGCTTTCTTTGTTCCATGATGAATTCGGGGCAGTTGGATGGGGAATATCTGAAATCGGCCTTTCTCTTCGGGGATGCTTTTTCCATAAAGAACTCCCGATTGCTGGATGTCTCAGAGCACTGGGATTTTTCTGTAGGCGGGGTAGAGATTCATATTCCCGAGATGGAGCGACATTATCCTCTCTCGTGGTTTAACATGGTGCCGCTGAACAGGACGATGGTAAGCTCTTTGACTCCTACCCAACAGGAAATGTTTGTGGGCAAAATTCACCACAACGGACGCACGGGTTTAATATATGCGGGCAAGGACTCCGTGAGTCGAACTGTGATAGGGCTGCTCCCGGGTACTTTTGTGAACACAACCGGCCCTAATTTTTCCTTCACCCTAGCTCATACTTTTCTGAATCAGCTTGCTTGCAAGGGGTCTTATCCCATAGGCAGGTTGTCACTGCTGAATTGGATTAACCCTATTCCCACATGGACTAATCTTACTTCCTGGATTCTGAGGACGTACGGGGACTTCCTTCAGGAAATTGATCTTTACTACGCCATCAGGGGTATCTGCTACGGATTGCCCATTAATAAGCCCTTGTTTATGGCTCTATTGGAGTTGTATAACCGGCGTACTGGGACTTTTTTTACCCCCGGAGGAGAACTGGGGCTTGCTCTTCACGAAATGAAATCTGTATCCAGATTGCCGTGGGGAGACGAAGCTTTTGAAGTATACACGCCGACAAACGAAGAGCTCGGGGATTTGGATCAGCGGTTTCCTGGCTTCGTCGCCGTGTACCAGGAACTGTTGTGTCATCATAGCGCCTGCCATCAGATGGCTATTAAGAAAATAAATAGTTCAGAAGGGAACGCCCCTCATACCAGGGACTGGATTTTGTATCTTTTTAAGTTGCGTCCTTCTGGTCACGTTTCGTCTCGAGCTCCCCAAACCTCAGAGGAGGTTAAGGATATGATATCGAAGGTTAAGAAGTCGAAGTCTACTCGTGACCGGTTTGGAAGTAGCACTGACTCCCTCAGTTATTTCCACTATGGTACCCGGGAGATGTCTAATAAAGCGATCTTGGCTGGGTTTTTGATGGTGTGGCTACGCAACTGTGTAGTCTCGGGCGGCGCGGGTTCTATAGAAAGGATCAGCCGCCATTTCATTCTTTCTGCTGTAAAATTGGTCTTCAAAGTGAGGCTGGCGCTTCTCCCGGCCATGGTGTGTAGCATACACCACGGCCTTTGTGCCTTTGCATCCAAAGTTATTGCTCGTGATGTGTCGGCGGACTTTAACCGGATAGAACTACCATACCACTACCTCATGGGGTGGTTATTGATGCACTATCGGTCATTGATGAGGCCGGGACCCGATGAAAATGTCTCTGTTGATGATGCCTTCATTTTCCGATATCGTCATCAGCCTTGGGAACATGATACCATGCCGACCTGCCGGAGGGTATTGGCGAGAATTGACGAGCTCGAATTCTTCGAATCTCTCCCTGAGTTCACCCCTGGAGAAGTGAGGAGGGTACACGTTGACGGCGTTGAACCTCCCCAACTTTTAACTGAGAAGATGCTTCTTTGGTTACGCAACATCCGTCCCGCGCACCTGGTGTATCGTTACCGGAACAGGGTATACTTGGAGCCTTATCTGCCCAGTAGATTTTCCCGTCAATTTGGGTATAGTCAATTGTTCCTGGATTGCCCTAGCGCTTGCTTGAGCTTCGAGGACAGTGTATTTGATGGCATTCGGGCTTGGTATTATTATAATACGACCCATACCCGAGCCAGCTTCTCACTCCCTGACGCCAAGGTGGAGGGTGATATTTTATATATAGCGGCTCTTTATCATGTTGCAGCGAGCAAACCTCATGTTGGTTTTGATACGAATACTAGCTTCATTGTTGGCACCAATTTGGCCGAGAAGCCAGAAGGGTCCAAGAAGAGAAAAAAAAGGGCGAATAGAGTTCCTGTGTCGGACTCAGAGTCCAATAGGGCGGATGAGGGGGACGACGAACAGGACACTGATGACTTGTCCCATTCTTCGGGTGAGGAGGTTGGGACTCAACCTCCAGTCGTGCAGGCTGAAAGGGCCGTGGGTCAATCGTCTAGTCTGTCTGACGAGGTGGTGAAGGATCAACCATCTGCGATACCCGGCCCCTCGCGTAAACGGAGCAGGCGCGTGACTACCACTGACGATCGAACTTATTCTACGAAGCACGCTGCGGTAAGATGTCGCAGGCTGCTTATTGATGATGTGGAGGATGTTCCTGAGGTGACTTGGGCTTCAGCTGTTTCCTTTCTTCTTCTTTTATGTTGTGACCTAATTATTTGTTTCTTCTGCTTTTTATAGGCATCGGACGAGCTCGCCCCTCAGGACCCGATTACGGAGGCTAATCCAGTCCTGTCTCATTTAGTCAGTGGGATGTGTACCGCTATCATTGCTGCTGGGGTGCTTCCGGTTGCGACCGAGGATTCTTGCCCTGCTGGAACCTCAACCCAGGGGGATGGAAGCTTTACTGTGCCCGTTCCTGAAACATCTGAGCCCCCTCATGATGGCTTTGTGGGTGGGAAAACTATGCCGGTGGTGAACGAGCCGTCGCCCCCACGCTCTTCCCCTGGTAATGCAAATTGAACTATAATTCGTGAATCAGCATACGTGTCCCTGTCATTCTTCAAATTCTTCGTCTAACGATTGTTTTGGATGTTCAGATCCCGACCCGTCATTGCCAGTGACTGATATTGCTGGATCACACCCTACCGGAGAGGGCCTGACGGAATCTTCGTGTGTCGAGGGTCCTTCGTCTGGGTCGAGCTTGGGGCCTCAGGCAGCGGTACTTGCCGGGACAAGGGACGATACCCCCTGTGTCCTCCCTTGCGAATGTGATTTCGGGGGTCAACCTTTCCTCCCTGCCGAGCATCCACGCTATTCGGGCGGCGGAAGAGGAGTTAGCCGCCATTCAAGCCTCTTTTCGTACGAAATTTGCTTCTTTGGTGGCGGGTGCGGTAACTTCTGAAACTGCCCCTCTGGTACCATCTGCCACTCTCCCTCTGATGCCGTCATCCATAGAAGTCTTGGATGATGCGTTACAGGACGTAGTTGCTAGTTTCCATCGTCATCTGAAGAGGGGGATCGAAGCAGCGGTGGAAAGGGGGACTCCCTTCACTCTGGCCCGTCGATGTGCTGGCGGCCAGATTAATACCCTTAAAATACTCCCTGGGGGAGAGGAACTGGCTGCGCTCTTGGATCCTAAGCTATTAGAGGCTGACCGTCTCGTTGCCCAGTTTCGCTCGTTGCAACAGACTGATTTACCTGCGGCCATAAATCGAGAACGCAACTTCCTCACTACCGTGGTGGAGAAGGTGATGGCTGCCCGGGAATCACTCAAACCGGCTATATTACTGGACCGTCGGAATCTGACTCAGTTGCACGACCAGTAGATCCGTCGGACTGAAAATTACACGACTCGGAAAGTGGATGCTTCTCGTGGGGTGGCCGATGTTCGGGAACAGATCCTTGAGCTCCAAAAAAAACTGGCTTTCCTGGAGTCAGAGCTTGAGGCCGCTCGTGTTGAGAAAGAGATTGCTATTCAGGAGGCTGGCAAGTATAGTAGGGTTTCTGCTAATCTAGAGCTTGCCCTAAAGAAGATGGAGGACAACTGGCAGGCTTATTCATATTTGAATGACGCAGAGCAGCTATCCCAAGAGGCCGAGCGTCGAGCTAAGCAAAGGCTTGATCGGGGGACTGCTTTGGTAAAGGACCGTCTTTTGGAGTTGTGCAATGCCGAGCTATAATCGGCCTCTTGTTTTGTCCCCGTTTTCCCCTTCTTCTTCTTTTTTTGAAAGGGACGTGGTCCCGAAATATGTAGTACTTCTTTTCTTCCTTCAAATAAAGAGTATTTTCCATTCTACCCTTCATTTGTATTGCCTGTTGTGCCTGTGATATTGTGGTGATGTTCTCCCCCGCATAGGGGATATATTTGTGGACCTGTTACCCATAGCGTACCTTGGTTTTAGGTAGAGATAACAAGTTTCGGTCAGGATGCCTGAAGCAGCCATAGCAAAGTGGTCATGGGTGCTCTTGGTATTGAGAAAAGAATTGCCGTAGAGCAGCTGGGCTCCTGGGGCATGATGAGGTGATAGGTTTGTGTTAAGAAATTTAGCTGAGGATATTTGTGGGCCTATTACCCTTGGCATACCCTGGTTTAGGATACGGATAATAGGATGAAGGGGAACTGGCATACTTGCTCAGAGGTAACGAGGACATGGCAAGTAGGAAAGTTTTTCGAACGTAGAGTCTTCCTGTTCAGAGGTAATGAGTACATGGCAGGAGCGAACTCGACGGAGGGTATTGGTGGTCAACAGAGGACATTTGTGGTCAACAGAGGACATTTGTGGTCAACAGAGGACATTTGTGGACCCATTACCCTTGGCGTACTCCGGTTGTGGGTACAGGTAATAGGTCGAAAGGGGATCATCATACTTACTCAGAGGTAATGAGGACATGGCAAGTATGAAGGTTTCTTCGACGGAGCCTTCCCATTCAGAGGTAATGAGGACATGACAGGAGTGGGCTCAATGAAGGGGGGTACGTAGAATAACTCAGAGGTAATGAGGACATGGAAATTCTATGTAGGGGTGATTTATTTTTGGCGGAAATGGGATGACTCAGAGGTGATGAGGACATGGTCGTCTCGGAAATTTGTGGATCCATTACCTTTGTTGTGCACTGGGAGTGCAGGTATTAGATCATGAGGGAGGATCTCTTGTAGGAAGAAAGTTCAGCGGTATGATCATACATAACTTTCTACCTGAAAGAGTGACCAGGATGTGAGTTCAGAGGCACCATCGGGTACATGACTCGAGAATCTGGAGAATAGTGAGTGTGAGTTCAGCGGTACCAGCGGGTACATGACTCGAAGATCTGGAATTATGGGGTGAGTTTATTGGTACTAGCGGGTACATGACTCGACAATCCATGAATATTGGAATCAAAGTGTAAGTTCAGAGGTACCAGCAGGTACATGACTTGGAAATTTGGGATATCTTTATGGAAGAAGGGCATGAGTTCAGCGGTACACGCGGGTACGTGACTCGAAAATCTGTGAATATTGGAATCAAAGTGTAAGTTCAAAGGTACTAGCAGGTACATGACTTGGGAATTTGGGGTATGAGTTCAGCGGTACAAGAGGGTACGTGACTCGATAATTTGGAAAATTAGGGGGTTGAGTTCAGAGGTACCAGCAGGCACATAACTCGAAACTCTATAAAATGTTGTTTAAACATAGTATTTCTTCAGGAACTTGCCGTTGACGGGCAACATGAGCAAGTCTCCGTTCTGCTTGGCGAGGCGGTAAGCACCATTGGAGAACACGGCCTCGATGATAAATGGGCCTTCCCATTTTGGCTGGAACTTGCCGGTGGTCTTGTGAGTCATGACCATTGGCCTCCTGACTGCCAAAACAAGATCGCCCACTTAGAATGTTCTGACTTTGACCTTTTTGTTGAAGGCTCCTGAGATGCGTGTTTGGTATAATTCGATCCTTTGTTGGGCTAGGAGGCGTTTTTCATCTAAGGCCTCTAACTCTTGTAGTCGACGTCGGTAGTTATCATCCGTTGTCAATTGATACGTGAGGGCGACTCGGAGTGAGGGAATCTGAGTCTCTAATGGGAGAACCGCCTCACTTCCGTACACCAGAGAGAATGGTGTATTCCCGGTGGCTGTTCGAACCGTGGTGCGATAAGCCCATAAGCACTCGCCGAGCTTCTCGTTCCAGTCGCGTTTGTTGGAGGAGACAAATTTCTTAAGGAGTTTGATGATTGTTTTGTTGAATGCCTCTGCTAACCCGTTTGCTGTCGGGTTGTATGGTGTCGAAGCGACATTCTGAATGCGATGTTTGTTGCAGAATCGGTAGAATGCGTGGCTTATAAACTGCAGACCATTATCATGGATGATCCTTCGGGGCAGTCCAAAGCGGTAGATGACGTGGTGCTTCAGGAAGCTGATTACGTTCGAAGTCTTGACTTTGGCGAGTGGGACAGCCTCTGCCCACTTTGAGAAGTAATCAGTGATCGCAAGTATGAAGCGATGTCCTCGGGAGGAAGGTGGGGTGATTGGACCAATGATATCTATTCCCCATGCTTCGAATGGCCAGGACGCCACAGTTGGATGTAGAAATTCGGATGGTTGGTGAATGAAGTCTGTGTGGACTTGACAGGCCTTGTATTTTTGGGCATAATCTATTGCATCAGCCACCATCGTGGGCCAGTAGTAGCCCATCCGGCGAAGGCGGTCTTGCAGCTTAGGGCCAGGCTGATGGGCCCCGCAGACACCGTCATGAGCCTCTCGTACGGCTTCTTTGGCTTCTGCGTTCGACAAGCACCGAAGTAGTAATCCGTCGTAGGAGCGGCGATACAGCATTTTCGTCTCTGTATCGTAGAAGAATCTGAGAGAACGCCGTCTGATAGAAGTAGCCTCCTTCGGGTTCTCGGGCAGGATGTCGTAGACCACGAAGTCTATGAATGGTTGTCTCCAGTCTGGCGCTCCGTCGATCATCTGAGCAGAATAACTCGCCATGGCTTGAACGTTGTTCTCGGGGCAGACCAGCTCATGGCCGATTATATCGACCGAATGATAAGAGTGGTTTGGCACTGCTAGGGAAGCAGCCAGGCCTGCTAGGGCATCAGCTTCGATATTTTGGAGTCTGGGGACGTGTTCGATGAAGAATCCCTCGAATGATGAGATAATGTTGATCGCAATTTGGTGGTAGGGGATCATGTCTTCATGGCGGACTTCGTACGTTCCCCGAATCTGGTTGACGATTAATTGCGAATCGCCGTATGCTTCAAGGTATTCTACCCCCAGTTCTCTTGCGAGTTGGAGGCCAATGACCAAAGCGTTGTACTCGGCCACGTTGTTAGAGCAGGGTTCCGTGAGAGAGTAGGCACGATTGATCACTAGCCCGGTAGGAGAGACCAATACTACTCCGACTCCGACGACGATGTTTTCCTTGGATCCGGTTCTTGAAGCGCCATCGAAGAACATCCGCCATATGTTATCGTGGGTGGTTGTATTTGAATCGGCGACCTTATCTGGGATTTTTTCGTGTATTCTGGATGATTCCGATCCTGGATGGGCCGCCAAAAAGTCTGCCAGGGCTTGACCTTTGACAGCCTTCTGCGGGACGAAGATCATATGATAGGGGGACAGCAATATCGCCCATGTAGCGAGGCGGGAGCTGAGTGCCCCAGGTTTGGTCATGAGGACCCTGAGAGGGTTGATTCGTGAGATCACATGTATGGTTTGCCCCGTGACATAGTGCCGCATCTTTTGAATGGCGAATACCAGGGCGAGGCATTCTTTCTCCACAGCGGTGTATCGGTGTTCGGGCCCGACCATCATTCGGCTGAGATAGTAAATGGCCTGCTCGTGGCCTGCGTCGTTGTTTTGTGCCAGCAGGGCACCGATGGAGTGTTCCATTGCTCGTACATAGAGCAGGAATGGTTTTCCAGGGGCCGGGGCCACCAGGACTGGAGGATTTGATAAATATTCTTTGATGTCATCGAAAGCACGCTGGCATTCCTCGTCCCATACGAATGAGACTCCCTTCTTCATGAGGTGGGTGAACGGTCGGCATCGCCCGGAGAGGTTGGAAATGAACCTCCTGATATAAGCTAGCCTCCTTTGGAGGCCTCTAAGTTCACGGAGATTTCTCGGGGGACCCATCTCCATGATTGCCCTCGTTTCCTCGGGGTCTACATGGATACCCCGTGCAGTGATGATGAAGCCCAAGAACTTCCCGCTGGATACGCCCAAGAACGATTTTGTAGGGTTCATCTTCAGATTGTGGGCTCGCATTAAGTTGAACACCATTCTCAGGTCTTGCAGATGATCTTCCTTACGGCGACTCTTGACGGCGATGTCGTCGACATAGCATTCCACTGTCTTGCGTAAATATTCTCTGAAAATGATACTCATGGCTCGCTGATATATAGCGCCAGCATTCTTTAGACCGAATGGCATGACTGTGTAGCAGTATGTGCCAATCGGGGTTCGGAATGAGGTGTGCTTTTCGTCGTCGGGAGACATCTTGATTTGATTGTACCTCGAGAATCCATCCACAAATGACATACGTTCAAAGCCGCATGTATTGTCGATCATGATGTCTGTGATAGAAAGGGGAAATTCATCTTTGGGGCATGCCTCGTTCAGGTTGCGGAAGTCGATGCAGATTCGAATCTTCCCATTCTTCTTGAGGACGGGTACTATATTGGCGACCCAATCAGGATGTTGCTCTTCACGAATGAAGCCGCTGGCTATTAGCTTGTTGACTTCGACTTCGATCACGTCCATGACGCCTGGGCGGAAGCGTCGTTGTTGCTGCTTGACTGGCTTTGCATCTGGCCATATATTGAGTTTGTGGAGAGCGATGTCAGGATTTAACCCCGGCATGTCTTCATAGCTCCAGGCGAACACATCAATGTATTCTCTGACAAGTTCTAACAGTGACTCTCGTTCTTCGTCAGTTAGGCTTTTACTGATAAAGATCGGTTTTGGAGAAGATTCGCTGCCGAGATCCACTTGTATGACCTCATCTTCAGTAGGAGGTTCTCTCAGTTCGAACCGCTTTTCCCATTGTGTGTCTAATTGCTGGGCCCATGGCTCTAGCTCAAGGATTTCGGGGATGTCTTCGTCTTCCTCGTAAGCGTCGGTGAATGCCATATTGACTGACATGACTTGTCTGAACACATCTCCGATGCTGGTATCTGAGTCGGAAGTCGGTGATCCGGTTGAATGTGACTGCCAGTCGCATTCTTCATCTGAGCTTTCAGGGGTCATAGTAGGCGTTACATACCCTAAACCACATCGGGTTTTGTTATAGTAGTTCCGTGGTTTGCCCGCCGGGGCTGGTGTCTTCAAAGGTAATCGTCGTCCAGTGCCGTAGTTCAGTCCTGGCGTTGTCTCTAGATCATACCCCTATTTCTGCATGAGATATTTGGATTGAGGGCTATAGGGATACAGAGGCAGTCTTCCAGCATCTGACCCGAAGTCGACTTCTTCCATGGCGAGGGGATGCGGGTTATTCGTCCGGCCGAAGATGATTGGGTGGTCCCCTCCCTCGATTATTCGGTAAGCGTCTTCTACTGGAGTAAGTTGGATAGCGATGTACACATTTGTCACCTGCGTATGTAGGTGAGTGCCTATACCGTGTTCCATAACATACATTATACATAGCTTATTGAGCTCGGTGTAGTTCAAAGATAACCCTTTATTGACGAAGTAAGGTATCTTTTCTAGAGAGATTACATCATCTGCGGAGGGAGCGTCAGTGTGGGCAACTACATACTTGGCTAGCTCTGGTTCCTCTTCGGCTAACCCCTGTGTGAATGAAGATTGAGAGGGCGTCCTAGTCAGCTTGATCTTCAGAGGTTCAACTGACGGAGCGGAGCATAGGGTTGTCGGTAGACTAGCAACCCCTAGTCTGGTACTTGATGTGGAGCGAGGGGTGGCTGGTTCGCTTGAAGTGTCAGACCTCGCATCGGGGTGACGACCTTTTTTAGGCAGGCGTATCGTCAGAGGTCTATCGGAGGGATTGAGCTTTTCTGTTTGGGATTGACCGACTCTCGGCAATCTGATGGTAAGTGGCCCTGTCGTGGGTCTCGGTACCTGGCCGGACCTTGGCAGCCGGATTCTCAACTGCTCTTCCTGTGCCGAGAGGCTGATCGCGTCCTTACGCAGCGTGGCCGTAAGGGGTACGGAATTGCCTGGCTTGCGAGCCTGGAGGTGGATTGTCAGAGGTTCTTCTGATCCCGTGGTTGCTTCAACATCAGTTTGTTCATTTCCTCCTTCAAGGTGCCTCTTCGACTTTTCGTATAGGCAGGAGTCCGAGTAATAAGATTCGACCCCTTTGAAGGGATCGATGTCAGCAAATTCTGTCCTCACGAAGCCGTACTTGTCGACATATTTGAAGCATTGGTGTAGCATGGAAGGCACGATCATGTAATCGTGTATCCAAGGGCACCCCAAAAGGATGTTGTATGAAGTGTCGGCATCTATGACGTAGCAAGTGACTTCTGATTGGAGATTGCCAATCTGACATTTCAGACGGATCTTCCCGACTGGGTAGCTCCTGCCCGAATTGAACCCGCTGATGGCGGTGTTTGTAGGGGTCAGGCGATGCATCGGGATACGAAGATGATGCAGTAGTCCTTTTGGAATGATGCTTATGGAAGACCCAGGGTCAATGTGCATCCGGTCCACCTTTATGTCGCCGATGTAGCCTGTGTAGTACAATGGGCGATCGTGTAGATTAGTCTTGATGAGCATGTCTTGTGGAGTAAAGACAATGTTGGGCATTGCTCCCGTACAGGCACTGTCTTGGAGGTCTGCGGGCTGATTTTCTCCCGTGAGGTTGACCTGAGCCAGGTAAGCGTCGGCATTTTGAAGTACATCGCTCAAAGGTGTGCGGACATCCTTTGAGAGCCTCAGGAGTTCATATAAGGACAATTTGGCTGGTGTATTGGCCAATTGCGCCAAAATGTCGAAGTTGTAGGGCCTCTCCAGCCCCTGAGATGTTTCCTTTCGGAGGGATTTGTCGAAGCGAGTCTCCTTCGGCCTAGGCTTGTCGGTCGTCGAAGGCTGAGCCGGTCCCGGAGCATCCGTGGTAATGGGCAGATGATCATCAGTCGAGTTTTCAGCCACAGGTTGAGATTGTGCTCCGGATCGAGTAACAACGGCCGTGACTTCCTCTTCATCTGCTGAGGTGGTACGGCAGGATCTGACTTTTCCACTTTTCTTTTTAGAAGATGGAGTGGACTGAGTTACCTCGTGGACTAGGTCCGGATGGACCCACATGATTTCCCCTCGTGAGGTGGTGAGGGGTACTAGACCAGCAGCTTGAGCAGGCGGGAGATTAGCAATCTCCATCGTTGCCAGAGGGATGGGTATAACCCCGTCCTGGGTCTCTGTTGGAGGGAAGCTACCGAATTGTACGGACACCATGTTGGCTGCCACGGTTACCTCCTCGAAATCGATGGCCAGAGCGTTCGAATCGATGAGGTTTTGGATATATCATTTCAGTTGGTAGCAGTCGTGCGTAGCATGGTGGACGTAGCGGTGGTAATGGCAGAACTTTGGGTTCTCCAGATCAGCCGGCCGAGGCTCCCGTCTTGGTGGAGGAAGCTGAATCCTATCTCCTTGTATGAGCATGTCCAAGATAGGCTTGACGTGACCGTCTTCAAAAGAGTAAGTGATTTGAGGCCATTGTTTGTCCGCAGGTTGCGACTCAGGCTTCTGGGCTGTATCGGCCACCATAGCCTGCTTGCCTCTGTTGTCCCGGTTGTTGGAGGGGCTACCCCCATTGTCGTTGGTGGTGCTGGGACGCTTGCTCTTGTTCTCTCCCTCTGAGATATGTAATCCCAGTTGGCGAGCCTTCTTTAATCGTTCTTCGGTACTTGTAGCACTAATGATAAAAGCCTTCCAGTCCTTGAATTGACTCTCGCCCATCCAGAGACTGATTGTTGGAAGTAGTCTCTTTTGGCAAATTTCGATCAAGGAGGAGTCCGGGTTGCTAGATGGTAACTTTATTGCGGTTTGACGAAACCGCTCAATGTAATTCCTCGTCAGCTCTTTCTCTCCTTGAATGACGTCCATGAGGGTAGACATCGTGACGTCCTGCCCTACCTCATAGAACCTCTCAAAGAACAGGCGTTTGAAGCCAGCGAAGGAATGGATGCAATTGTCCAGCAGGTTGCGGTACCAATCGAAGGCGACTCCTTCCAATACCCCAATGAATAACCGTGTCAGAATAGCATCATCATGGGGCAGATGGTCGGTAGTGACCTCGAAGTAAATGATGTACCGACTTGCTGAGGTCTTGCCATCATAGGGGTTGATATTGAACGGCTTATATCTTGGTGGAAATGGAACATCCCTCCATTCAGCAGGATATGGTTGCCGTATTCTGAAGTCTTGAGAGTTTTCTCTGGCGTAGAACATGGCTCGGAGCTCTTAAACTTCTCTCCTTACCTCTCGGGTCTCATCTGTCGCAGTCGGAGCCGTTACTTCGGGAGGATTATTGCCCGGGTTTGGTGCCGCCGAATTTGAATCTACGTTGATTGGGGGACCCATGCTTGTCTGGCCAGGTGTCACCCCCTGCAGATTAGGAAGCGTCACTTTGATCTCGTCTACAGACTTGACCAAGGCGTGTAATATGGCCTCCAAAGTGTCGATGCGCTGGCGATCACCGGAACTGCCTTGATTGCTGTCTGTCATGAACACCGTCTTCATATGAGGAGTGACGGAAGGAGTGGTGGAGGATGTACCCTCCAAGTCGTACCCGTGCATCGAGAAATCATCAGGATATATGAGGATGTTCTCTTCAGGTTCAGACTCGGAAGGAACACTACCCCCGGCTTCGGAGCTTGCTTCGTCTAGGATGTCCTTGGGGACGTCGGTATCTGTTGTATCCGTCGGAGGATTTGCTTCATCCAGTCCGTATTCCTGGAATGTCGGATTGTCGTGGATGTTTGGAGGAGTGCTACCCCCAGTTCCGACGACCCCCAATGTTGCAGACGACGAACTTCCTACCGCAGCAGTTTTCATCTTCGAACGGGTGTGTTGAAATACTCCAGTGGAGGATAACCCTTTAGACGACGGTTTCTTAGCTGCAGTAGTTGACACCTTTGGGCTGGAGATGCTCATTTTCTTCCCTCTTCCCTTGGCGAGAACTTTCTGCGCGGACTTGCAGGAGACAACAGGAGGTGCCTCGTCTTCTGAGCTTGGGTGATGTAGTCTTTGGAAGACGGATGGCCGGTCTTCCGTCACCGCCGCGTTGCTGCAACAGCAGTTGACGATGATCTGGGTGCATTGATGTCCGTGTGAGGGCTCTTTACACTCCGAAGCTCCTTCTCTTTTCTTGCGTTTGTGGAGGATAACCTCACGCAGGTCAGAGGAACCACTTTGTCTGTTTGCCGTCGGTGGCTGGACTTGAGTGGTTTTATACAACTTCCCATCAAAGGCCCGCGTGATAATCAGCGGGACGCCCCGATAGTCAGAGGTTGGGGCAGTCGTCTGGACTTGATGAGCCCGCGCTGCCCTAGACTTCCTTCTTTTAGCACTTGTGGGTGCGTAATAGGAGGAGTCTAAGTCGAATACCACAGAGTCTGGATTATCATCCAGAGAATGATCAGAGTCAGGACCGCATGAAAGTCGGTCGAAGACTGATCGAAAGAAGCGTAGGACGGATGCTATACGGCTAGCATTGGATACCGTGCAGGCTGTCTGCATGCGGCTGTCTTTTGTTGTAGGATGAGTCTTTATGCGGTTAGGAGTCACGACCATGCAGGCTGACCGCATGCGGTTGGCATCTGTGGCCGTATGGATTTTCTGCAAGCGATTGACTTTAATAGCCGCATGAGTCTCATCCGTACGGTTGGCAACTGTAGCCGCATAAGTTATGCGGCTGACAGATGTGGCCGCATGAGTTTTCTTTATGCGGTCGGCGGTTGTAGCCGCATGGGCTTTCTCCCTGCAGCTAATACTCTTCTGCGGCTCAGATCGCGTAGAGTTCCTCTTTGCCCCTGCAAGTCCAGCATCATAGTATTTTCTTCTGCCGGACTTGGGGACAGCAGAGTTGTCTACGATCTGAAGTGGGGCCGCAGGGGAGTCTTTCTCGCCATCTTGAGCAATAGAGAGCACCCCATCAAGGGCTTGCAGAGGAGCAAATGATTTTGGCCTCCACTCTTTGCGAGCCTTTATGGTGCGGGTGCGCTTCTGGACCGGGCCAGTGCTACCTTCAGAGAGCATCTCTTCGAACGCCTGTTGGTCGAAGCGTACGACCATCTTCTGTTGTGTAGAGCCAAGTTTGGCTGCGTCCGATTGCGTCACCAAGTCCTCAGCCGTGGAGAAGTTAGTCCCCAGCAGAGTCGCCATCGTGTTTGCCATTGATTGTAAAAGTACAGAACAATTATCGGAGGACTGAACTTAGACTCACAATACAAACTCGCTCGTACAAAGAAAGCCTAGGGACGAAAACCTAGGTACAGCAGTCTAAGTACGATTGTTTATTTTAGATTCTGGGGGGTGACGATAGAGGCTCGGGAAAGCTACGGCCGCTCTGCCTTACTCCTTGGACGATCGGTACGCAGCCTTGACTCGGGGAAGATCTGCTTGGTCGTTGACGAAGAAATGCCTTCTTGCTCTCTCTCTCTGATTGCTCTCCTGGCTTCTCTCTCTCTGTGTATATTCTCTCTCTGACTATGGGGGAAGTCTCTCTGTGTATACGTATTCTTCTCTGGTTTTTTTCTTTTGTATATCTCTCTATATATTATAAGGGAATGGCACCTTGCTATTTATAATAGTGGGATGTGATCACTAGGGTTGCCAATGATTAGCTCTTGGAGATGGCGGCGGCCTGGGGATTGATCAATCCAGGCCGTTCGTTTCTGATTGTGACGAATCAGAACCATTAAGGGTAGATTACACCAAATCTCTATTAGCAATTAATGTTGATTAGCATAAATCTTCCTTATAATGATTCTCTAATATCTGCGAATAAATCAAATTTATTCTCCTACCACGTGCCCCAGATCATTGGGATTCGACCCGATCTTAGATTGCCATAAATCTGGGAGATTGATCGGCTGAGGACACGTGTCCTGAGAGCCCATGGTGAGACTGGAACCGCATGCAGATTGGACCGCATGAGATTTAGGCCGCATGAATTTTGGGCCGCATAAGACTTGGGACACGTGTCAGGGCTGTCTGGGCAGTGGCCCCCTCCTTCAGACTTCTGAACCATATGATGAGCCGCATGAACCGCATAATGGTGTGTCTGCTTGAGCCGCATGGGCATGATCTTCTTGAGCCGCATAGGGATGATTCCACTCGAGCCGCATAGGGATGATTCCACTCGAGCCGCATGGGACAGCTTCACTTCTGAACCGCATGGGAAGTCTTCACTTCGAGCCGTATAAGCACACCCACGTGGCAGGGCCACGTGGCATTTTGTTGCTCTCGGGGGATCGTGTCAGAGATTTCTTTCTCTTCCCTAGAGATTCATCATCATGACAGAGTCATAATTACCTGCTTTGGTGTCAGGTCTGTCAACTTTTCAGAGGGGTCAGCCGTCAAAGCAATTAATGCAGCATGGATCGGAAGGGAGCACTGTCACGCCACATGTCTTCTGGACCGCATGGAATGTCTCCGGCCGCATAGCTCCTTATGCCGCATGACTCCCTGAGCCGCATGCGTTTTCTGAGCCGCATGGGTCTTTCTTGGCCGCATGAGTCAATTTCTTTAGTATTTTCCATGCTTCTACAGAGTTTTCTTACGAAGGCTCGCCAACTTCAAAAGGAAAAGAAGAGAACTGTTGATCTTCTAACACTTGAAGATCGAAAAGTATAACTTTTGAATACTCTAGCACTTTTGGAATGTATGACAATTAAAAGCTTGGGTAGAGTAGTAATGGTGGAGCTCTTGGTTGTTGGAAAATTTATGGCTTAAGTAGATAAGCCTTCAAGAGAGAGAAGGCATCTATTTATAAAGAAACTAAGAGTAGGTAGCATTTAATGCTCCTGGATATAGCCCAGCCGGCATATCGTCGGTATGGACCGGCATGCCGTCGGTATGTCGTTCTAAACAGTAACGGTAATAATTATATCCGTTGGAGAGCATTTAATGCTAGCAATTAATACTGCTATCGTCCATTCAAAAATCAAATTAGATGAACCGGTATACCGTCGATATGCCGCGGTATGCCGTCGGTATACCGAAGTTCGTCATAGAATATTTTTTGGCTAACAAAATGGTATACCGTCGGTATGCCGATGTTTTGTCACAGAACGTTTTATGGCTCATAAAACGGTATACCGTCGGTATGCCGTAGTATACCGTCGGTATTCCGATATTTATCACAGAACGTTTTGTGGCTAACGAAACGGTATACCGTTGGTATGTCGTAGTATACCGTCGGTATGCCGATATTTGTCACAGAACATTTTGTGGCCAACAAAACGGTATACCGTCGGTATGCCGTAGTATACCGTCGGTATGCCGTTCTTTTAGACATTGATTTTTGACTGAAAAATAGAATAGCTTTTCGTTTTGTCATCCAACCTTAAGTGTTTACAGAAAGACCTAGACCTTGTACAGACTCGATATCTTGAAGTGTTGAGAGCCGTCTTTAAGGATCGCTGGTCTTTTCTTCAGTCTTCAAGGCTTTGATGACTTGGCTTGAATGGACAGACTTTATGTAGTAGAGCTTTTGAAAGAATATCAATCTGAAATACAAAGAAAAACTAGACTACGAAAATGCTGTTAATATTATCAAAATAAACTGTGCCAACACTTAGTTGCCGTCATCCTTGGGGGCTGAGATTGGTAAAGTACCGAATCCCCATAGTAAGCTTCGATGCCCTTAAATGGATCGACATCGACAAACTCCGTCTTCACGACACCGTCACTATTGACGTACTTGAAGCACTGGTGAAGTGTAGAAAGAACAATCATGTTCTCGTGTATCTATGGACATCCCAGCAAGATGTTGTAGGATACGTTGGCATCGATCACATAGCAGAAAACCTTCGTTCGAAGATCATTGATCTGACATTTGAGACGGATCTTGTCCAGTGGATGACTTCGACCAGCATTGAAAGCCATGATGGTTGTATTGGTTGTAGATAGTTTGTGCAGAGGGATTTCCAGAATTTGAAGCAAACTTTTAGGAATGATGCTGAGGGAGGATCCTGGATTGATGTGCATGCGATCCACCTTGATCGTCCCAATATACCCTGTATAGTACATTAGTTTATCATGACAATTATTTTTTAGTAACATGTCCTCATCTGAGAAGGTGATATTGGGCACCAATTCCATAGTATTGTGGCAGTGAGGAGAGGAGACAGGGTCTTCGACGGGGGCTTTGACTTCAGCGAGGTAAGAGTCGGCATGTAGTAAAGCTTCGTTTAAGGCCTTCCGCGTTTCTTTGGAGAGTCGCAGCAAATCGAACAGAGACAACCTGGCAGGCGTATTGGCTAGCTGCGCTAGTATGTCAAAGTTGTAGGGTCGATCCATGCTTTTGGGAGTTGGCGCTTTCAGAGACTTGTCAAACCGTGTCTCTTTTTGCTCGGCTTTGTCCGAAGTTGAAGGCTTAGACGGGCCGGCTTCTGAGCTTGTTGGGGCAGCAGAAGCTTGAAAAGGTACTGCTTCTTCTTGTGTGGGATCGTACGTCCGAAGGTAAGTCTTCCTCGACCGCATCTTGCCAGATAGAACCTCGTAGATAGGAGAAGATATCATATGACATGACTTATATTTCTTGCCCCTTTTTGTCTTAGGAGGTATCATCCCCTACGTTACTTCTTGCACAAGGTCCGAATGGACCCACATGATCTCACCACATTCAGTCGTGAGTGGCACAAAGGCTGAGTTGCGAGCTGGCAGTAGGTTGACGACTTCTATTACTGCTTTGGGAATTGGGACTACGTCGTCCGGAACTTCTGCAGGAGGAAAGTCACCAAACTGAAGGGATATCATGTTAAAAGATACGACCTTGTCTTCAGCTTCGAGATTGATCACTTGGCTGTCGATAAGCTGTTGTATCTTCTTCTTCAGGACGATGCAGTCCTTGGTGGAGTGATGGATATACTGATAATAGAGACAGTACTTGGGATCGTTGAGCTGGCTTGCCTCTGTAGGACGTCGTGGTGGAGGCAATGTCAGCTTAATATTCTTCGTCAGTATGTGGAAGATAGTAATGACATCATCTTCATCAAAGGAGAAGGTCTCCTTAGGCTTGTCGGAGGTGCCCTAAAAATTAGAAGCTCCCTTGGATGTGTCGACCTTCAGGACTTCTTTCCCTTTACCACTACGGACAGGGATAGTTTGAGGATGCTTGCCATTGTCTTCGGATTTGGGTGTTTTCAACCCCAGTAGCTCCAAGTTAGGAATGTCGTTTTCAGCAGCATCAGTGGCCCCAATGAAAGCAGGCCATGTATCGTACTTATATATGCCCAGACAAAACTTTACCGTGGGAAGGAAGTTATGTCGACAGGTATCCATAAGTTCTGAGTCTGGTATGTCGAAGGGCATCTTTAGTGCTAGCCGCCTGAAGCGTTCGATGAAGGCAATGACAGACTCAGTCCTCCTTTGCCTAGTCTCGATGAGAGTGGACATACTAACATGTATGCCACTCTCGTAAAACCTGTTGAGGAACAACCTCTCCAAGTCTTTGAATGAATTGATACATCCGTCAGGCAGACTACAGAACCATTCGAAGGCTACCCTCTGCAAGGTGCTAATAAATAGCTTCGATAAGAATAGATCATCTCTGGGCAAGTGTAGAGTCTGCGTGTTGAAGTACGTCATGTGTTGACAAGGAAAAGTCAACCCGTCAAATGAATTCAGCGTCAGCGGCTTGTAGTTAGGAGGGCAAGTAGCAATCTCCCACTCAGGGGGATAAGGTTGAGATATCCCCATCTTCTGCAGCTCGTCTTTGTGTGAGATGGTGTCGAGACGAACGACTAGGGAATCAATTGCATCATGTTGATTGAGCAGGTGTTGGAAAACGGCTGCTGAACGGTTGTCAGGCATTGTTGGCAAAGGACCACCTTCAGCATTTGCAAGATTTGGAGAAGACACAACAGAATAATATTCCTTTTGTAAGGAAGGAGGGTTGTTGCTATGTGTCGGACTAGCGTGAGCTGAAGCATTTTATTGAGGTGGAGGAACAGACCCAGTAGCATGAATCGCCATAATACTAGTAAGCATATCGGTGATCTTGGCGAATGCTCTTTCAAGACCCTATAACCGTTTGCTGGTCTGGTCACTGGCTTCCTTCGATCTTTCTTCGTCCATCGTGTATGTAGATAACATGCGGGGATGAACAGAGGAAACAGTACAACTGGTGCTGATACTGTCTGTCTCTGAGTGTGCAAGTCCCTTATCTTCAGGTAGAGGAGGTAGATAGTCTCCATCAGATTCGAAGGGATCATCGTCTTCTGGCAGGCTAACCCTAGTGTATAGGTCATTCGTTTCTGACTCTGAGGGAATACTACCCCCAGCTTGGGATTCTTCGTCTTCTGTACGGAATCTCGCCTTTGACCGGGTGCCCATATAGACTCCTTTCGATGTGACAGCCTGTTAGCCATCTGTTGGTAGACTTCGTCTTCTCCTTCTCGTGGAACTGAGAGAGAAGGTTGGATTGGTGGTCCACCGTCTTTGATTGGGGCTCCCGTAAGGAGGACCCCATGAAGCCATGTTGGATGAAACACATAGTGGCTTCTCATCGTCAAAGAAATGCAGCCGTCGAAACACGGACTTTTTCTGAGGTACTCTTGTCACTTTGGAGCAACAACAGTTGATAACAATATTGGTACACGGGTGTGCAATATGGATTGTTATGTCCTCCCTCGCTTTACGCTTATGATTTATCTTGTCGCGTAAGTCAGCGGAAGGGAGTTGTGCCTTATAACCCATGTTGTATGCATTGTCGAGCTTTGCATGCGGGTTCGTAAAAAGAGTAGGTGCATCTAGACTTAGTTCATATGCAGGGGCAACCCCCACACCTAAGTGTTGTGATGTCCTTGAAGACAGTCCCGTGTTATACGTGTTGGAGCCTATCTTTTTATTGTAGTACATAGGCCTTGGAGGCTGGCCTTGGGCGCATGCTCCTTGACAGCATGTCTGAGCCTCCTTGATGTGGGTGCATAATATGGATCCAGAGAGCCTGGGCGCATAGCCTTGGGCGCATGGGTTTGAATGCTCATCCTGCTGAAGACAGAAGTGTTCTGATTAGAGCTATGCGCCCAAACACTTCCTTGGGCGCATGGCTTTAGGCGCATGCTTGGTGGAGCAGTGCTGTTTTCTCCCAGTTTTGCCTCCTTCGTTTGTGAGCCGCACCAGGTTTGGCCAGAGTGCCGCACACCTCGATTCTTGGCATCGTAGTATTTTCCTCTGTCGAGTCTCGAGTGTTGAACACTCTGTTGTTGGTTGTGGAGGGAAGAAGTTATTGGGCTAGTAGAGCCCGGAACGGTGTGAGCCTTCTCTATTTGGGGGACTTCTGTGGCAGAGTCATGCGCTCATGTGACAGAGTCCTCCGGCTGCATATCTACTATGACACTAGCAGGATATGCATAGCGAGCCTTCGGAAGCCAAGTCTTGCAAGACTTGTTCGGCTTCGCTAATTTTGAGGGAGTAGAGCCGTCCCTCGATAGCATCTCTTCGAACGCCTGCTGATCGAATTTTACGATCAGCATCTTCTGAGTGTTGTCACGACCCGATCCCAAATTAGTTGGGGACGAATCGGAATCATGCCCAGCCTGCACCGTTGTGAGACGACGGTAGTAAGCTGTTCAATAGTGGTACACAATATTTGCAGGAATAAAAGCTTTTATTCAAATTAAAACATAGAGTCAATGTTTGTCTCAAGTCACACTTACTACAACAGCATAATGGAATTTTATTCTTAAAATAAATAATTTCTAATTGGCACTCTCTGGAATGGTTTCCTCCTGGACAATATCTGGGGTAGCCTCCGGGTACAACTCAGGATCGTAAAAGCTATCATGAAAAAGATCCTCATCTTCGAATTCACCTGGGGGGGTTTCCAGTCAGGAAAGGAGCAAAGTACAGTTTATGAAAATTTAATGACTTTAAATAATAATGGAAATTTGCAAAATTAAACAGTTAAAAGAATGTACCTGTTGCAATATTTTTTTAGCAATTTGAAAACAATGTGCATTTGAATAGATAATGTTTATGACCGGCTTGGGTTGTACAATTGTATCCTAATGATACGATACGGCTTATCCTCGTGTGTTGAGGAGTAGGCTCGCACAATCAATATGCTTTTGGGTATTGGTCATAATACATTATACTATTCCCCCGAATCCCACAATGAACAATATTTCCTCGTGTAGCAATGTGGTTTAATTTGCAAGAAAACAATTATCAATTAAATTCGCTAAATAAACATAACCTGTACTTGCCTTTGGTTACTTGTGACTGGAAGTTGGTACCGGAAGGGAAATTCAGACACGTCCTTGAGATCCTGGAGTTTGGAGATTTCGACATTTTAGGGTAGAACAATTATTGGACTAAGCTAGTTGAAATCTAAATTCGAGAACCCTATTCAATTTAATTAGTGCTAAAGGGATCGAAACGCAATTTATACGAAGGAAAAGTATATTTGCTAAAAACGTTATTTTTTTTAGAAAAGATTGTGAATATATATATAAAACTATTATTTTAAGTGTGAATCATAAAATTACTCTATGTAAGAATTTATATAATAATTCCTAGGGAATCTAATTATTACTATTAATACTAACTGTCAATCAAAAAGGAAAATGAAACCTAACAGAACAATTTCCCTTTTGAAATAATTTGTTCCAAGAGAACCACAGAACAATTTCTTTGAAATATTTGATCCTATAACAAACCTATAACCATCACAGAACAATATTGTCCCAAGAGAATCTATAACAAACACAGAACAATATTGTTCAAGAGAACCACAAAACAATTTCTCTTTGAAATCCATTGTTGCAAACAAATCTTTTGTTCTTAAAAAAAATGACAGAACAATTATAAGAGACCAACTAATGTTCTAAAACCTCAGAACCCAATTCTACATGAAAAATTTGTTTCAACAACATATTGTTCTTAAGAGAACAACAATATAATTTATTTCAAAGCAAAAACAAAAAAAAATTTCCAACAAAACTTCACAGAATCCTTCAAGCAAAACTAATTTTTCCAAACCAACAAAACTTCACAGAATATATATATTCGGATCAACAATCCGAACTAACAAAGCCATTCCGAAATTAACGAAAAATTGGAAATTTGAAGAACCGATATCGAAATCGAAGAATCGACGTCGAAACCGAATTCCTTACGGAATCGGAGAACCATTATCATCATCGACACAGATCGGGACACGAAAATATACCTCGGGAAAATCCGCGAGTGCGGTGAACAGAACCGACGCGGAGGTGACGGCGAACGGGGCGCGGCCGAAGGGGGTCGGCGGCCAGGGGGTCGGCGATCGGCCGAAAGGGTGCACAAAGGGGGTCGGCCGGGATCGGCTCGGTCCCCACGGAGCTTGGCTAGAGCTCGGGTTGCTCTCTTTTAAGGATTAGAAACTTATGGGAGATGGAAATTGGAAGAGGGGAAGAGAACTTTATATAGGGAAAGAAATTAGGAGTTGGGAAAACTTAAAGTCATCCTTCAATTGAAGAACCGAAGGGTTTTCGGTTTGAGTTCCGTAAGGAAACCGAAGAAGATGAATGGAAGGCTTCATCCATTCATTCGAATTTTAATACAACAATAGTAAACTAACACTAGTAAACTGAAGTGATTTAAAATGGGGAAAAACGTTAGAAGATATTATTTGTGGAAGTTATGTTTGTGGAAGTTTTACCCTCAGAATACAAATAATGTTTCACACAAACATAACTTCAACAATTAGTTCAGTTTTTAAATGGATGACACCACGGAACTCAATTTTAGAGACTCAATTTACTTCTTGAAACTACCACAAACTGAAGTAATAATTTCCTCATTTAAACGTATTTATTTTCTTATTTTTACTAATAAACCAATAAAATCAATTTAAAGAAATTATTTCTTTTATTTCTAAATTATTAGTAAAATTATTTCCTTTACTCTTATAGCTTCTTTTCAAAATATATATATTCAAGTTAAAAATAATTTCTTTTCAATTAATTATTTAAAAAATTTAATATGTATATATATACATGTTTTGTTTTGAAATTTTAAGAAAATAATAATTAATTGTTAATTGAACTAAAAAGAAAATCTTAAAATTTATTAAAAATTTTGTTTTGGGTTTTACAAGCTTCCCTCCTTAGAAAATTTCGTCCTCAAAATTAGAACGCATAAACAAAGGAAAGAAAGTACCTTCATGCTTCAAACAAATAAGGGAACCTTTCCCTCATGTCATCTTCTCGCTCCCAGGTAGATTCACCCGGAGAATCCTGCCTCCAAGCTACTCTGACTAAAGGAATGACAGAGTTCCTCAGCCTCTTCTCTCTACGGTCTAGTATCTCTACTAGTTTCTCTGGCACTGTGAGACTTGGTCCAAGCTCCAGTTCTGAATGGTTTACAATATGACTTTCATCTGGAATGTAACGTCTGAGCTGTGAGATGTGGAAGACGTTATGTACTCCTTCAAGATTAGCTGGTAGATCTAATCGGTATGCCACTTCTCCGACTCGGCTCAGAACTTCGAATGGCCCGATGAATCTTGGACTGAGTTTTCCAGCTCTTCCGAAACGGATGGTTCCTCTGGTAGGGAAGATTTTGACAAAGACCTTATCTCCTGCTTCAAATTCCAGTGGTCGACGTCTGCTGTCGGCCCAGTGCTTTTGTCGATCTTGGGCTATCCGAAGCTTGTCTCTGATCATTTTTACCTTGTCTCCAGCATCTTTAATCATTTCTGGTCCCAACATGATTCTTTCTCCTACATCGTCCTATGCAAAAGGTGTACGGCAACGACGTCCATAGAGTACCTCAAAAGGTGTCATGCCAATGCTGGCTTGATAACTATTGTTGTATGAGAACTCCACCAGATGCAGATGGCTTTCCTATGATCCACCAAACTCCAATACACAGGATCTCAACATATCTTCGAGGGTCTGGATGGTCCTCTCCGATTGCCCGTCAGTTTGCGGATGATAAGAAGTGCTAAACTTTAGTTGAGTTCCAAGACTCTTTTGCAAACTCTTCCAAAAATGGGAGGTGAAGCGACTATCCCGGTCTGATACAATGCTCACCGGTACTCCATGAATTCGAACAATGTGCTGCATGTACATGTTCGCCAACTTTTTCGTAGAGTCGCCAACCTTGAAGGGTATGAAGTGAGCAGACTTAGTCAGTCTGTCCACAATCACCCAGATAGCGTCCTTCCCTCCTTGAGAACGAGGTAATCCTGACACGAAGTCCATCGTGATATGCTCCCACTTCCATTCCGAAATGGGCAGCGGTTGAAGTAATCTTGCCGGTCTTTGTCTACTTGCCTTCACCTGCTGGCAAATTAAACATCTATAAACATATCGGGATACATCACCTTTGATTCCTTTCCACCATACATGTGTTCGCATATCCTTATACATCTTATTTGCACCTGGATGTATAGAATATTGCGACCGATGGGCTTCTTTCATCAGCTCCTCCCTTAATTCTCCAGCAGGTATACATAGTCTGGTGCCACGCCTTAGTACTCCATCTTCTGATATCGAGAAGTTGTCCAGTGTTCCAGCTAACACTTGGTCTCGAAGTTTGCATAGCGCTTCGTCTTGGAATTGAGCTTCCTTGACTTTGTCCATCAGGCCAGACTGTACTTGTAATTTCATCATGGTCGTACCGGCTTCAAGTTCCTTCATCTTCTCTTCTGGTAGCACAATCTCCAGCTCTAACTTCTCAATGTCCTCGAGTAGATATCTGTTCTTAGTTAAGAACATCGCCATTGGGTATCGGCTAAGTGCATCAGCGACCACATTAGCCTTTCCTGGATGGTACTGTAGATCGATGTCGAAGTCCTTCATAAGCTCCAACCATCGTCTTTGCCTCATGTTAAGCTCCTTCTGTGTGAAGACATATTTCAGACTTTTGTGGTCTGTAAATATCTCCACCCTTTCTCCATACAAGTAGTGCTTCCATAACTTCAAGGCAAAAATTACCGCTGCTAACTCCAGGTCATGTGTAGGGTAGTTCTTCTCATGGGTCCGCAATTGCCGAGATGCATAGGCGATTACTTTCCCGTGTTGCTGAAGAACACAGCCTAAACCTTTTCCAGAAGCGTCACTATAAATTGAAAATCCTCCCGTATCTGAGGGTAGTGACAAGATGGGTGCAGTTGTCAGTCTCTTCTTCAGCTCCTCGAATGACGCCTGGCACGCTTCAGTCCAGACAAATTCTTCATTCTTCCTGGTAAGCTTGGTCATTGGCTCGGCAATTCTTGTAAAGTCGTTCACGAACTTTCTGTAGTAGCCCGCTAAGCCAAAAAAACTCCGAATTTCAGCAACTGATCCTGGTGTTGTCCATGACTCAACAGCTGCTATCTTCTTTGGGTCTACTGAGATTCTATCTCCTGTGACAACGTGGTCGAGAAAGTCCACCTTGTCCAGAAAGAACTCACACTTGGATAATTTCCCGTACAGCTTCTCCTTCCTTAAAGTCTCCAGTACTATCCTCAAGTGCTTCTCGTGTTCTTCCGGGGTCTTTGAGTAGATCAGAATGTCGTCAATGAAGACAACAACAAACTGGTCTAGGTATTGATGGAAGACCTTGTTCATGAGATTCATGAACACTGCAGGAGCATTAGTTAAACCAAAAGGCATGACTAAAAATTCGTACTGACCATATTTAGTGTTGAATGCCGTTTTGGGTATGTCTTCTTCCCTCACCCTGACTTGATGGTATCCGGATCTAAGATCTATCTTTGAGAATACCTTAGCTCCGCTTAATTGATCGAAGAGGTCATCGATTCTGGGTAGAGGGTATCTGTTCTTGATAGTGATGTTGTTCAGAGCCCGGTAATCTATGCATATCCGGACAGATCCATCCTTCTTGGGCACAAATAGAACGGGTGCTCCCCAGGGTGAAGCGCCTGTTCTGATGAATCCTTGAGCCTTCAGTTCATCAATCTGGTCCTTCATCTCCTTAGCCTCCTTGGGATTCACTCGATAGCATCGCTGGGATATAGGGGCGGAGCCTGGTACTAGGTCGATGGAGAATTCAACATCTCGATTAGGGGGAAGTCCGGGAAGACTCTCGGAAAAGACATCTAGAAATTATGCTATGAGGGGATGAGGAGGTACAGGATCTTCGGTGATAGAGGTGTAGTTGATGCTTCTCAAATGTTCGGCTGCTCGAACTACTTCGAACTCGGGTTTTCCTGGTGGACTAAAGATCACGCTCCCTCGGTGACAGTCTATCATAGCATGTTGCTCACTTAGCCAATCCATTCCCAAAACTACGTCATAGTTTGGAAGTGGCATAACTAAGAGTTGGGTTTGAAATTTATGGCCCGCTATGGTGATAGGGCAACTACAAATTCCAGTGATAGGTATGGGTCCTCCGCCAGTCATCACTCTACATATTTGTTTACTGAGTCCAACATCTATATTGTATGCAGAAATGAAGTCCGAGGATATAAAGCTATGTGATGCTCCAGAGTCGAATAATACTATGGCAGGATGTGAATAAAGTAAGATGGAACCTATGATGACGTCTCCAGTTGGTTCTGGTTCTGCCTCTTGTACTGCCAGGGCAAAAGCCTTTCCTTGCTGATGTTGCTTGTAGCGTTGCTCCTGAGTTGGAAGTGAAGGCTTCTGTGGCACAGCTCCGCCACGATTGAAAGTAGTTGGACAGTCTCTCACTTGGTGGGTAGTAGATCCACAGTGCAGACAATGTCCAAGCCTCTTCCTACAGATGCTCGCCTGATGTCCAGGCCTCTTGCAGAAATCGCAGATGGGGATTGGCTTCTGGAAAGTCTTGATAGGTGGCCTGGTCTGCTGTTGCTGATGTTGAGTTCGCTGGAGGAATGTAGGCTTGTGATTGTTGGGCTTCTTAGTATTCCCTTGGTAGTTGCTAGACCCTGGGAAGTCTCTTTTGGGACGGTTAAGTGTACTTGCCTCCAATCCTCGTGCTACCTTCAGCATCTTATCATAAGTTCGGGCACCATTTGCAATAACCATAGTGCACAGTTCTTCACGCATCCCGAAGCAAAATCTCTCAGCACGGATTACCGGGTCGTCTGCCATATAAGTGGTAAATCGACTGAGTCGATCAAACTCTGCTGTGTATTCTTCAACAGTGTTGTTGTCTTGCTCCAGGTTCTGGAATTGCCTTCTCAGGTTCTCCAGAGCTTCGGCTGGAAAGAACTTCTTCTTGAATCTCTTCTGGAATGATCCCCATGCTATACCCGGAGTACGGAATCGAGGTTCGTTCCGGAACCAGATGCTTGCCAGGTCACGCAGTTGAAGTGACACTGCTTCCACCTTGAGGTCTTCTGGTAGTCGGGCAACACTAACAAGGCGCTCCATTTCGTTCAACCATTCGTCAGCATAAATGATGCCCTCAGTTCCACTAAAAGTTCGAGGGTCCAGCTTCTTGAAGTTTTCAATATTTCCAACTCTGGGTTGGGCAACAGGCATCTGGTCGGGCTGAGGTGTATTTATCCACCCAAGGGCAGCTACGGCAACGTTATGGACACTCTGTAGCAGAGTTACAAGCTGATTAGGGTCGAGGGGCATAGCTCCTAAAGATGGAATGACTAGAATAGTCAAACCAGGTGGTGGAGGGGGAGGTAAAGCTGCAGCAGGATTGGGTGTTGCCAGCTGTCCTGCTTCCTGAGCAGAGGATGTTTCACCCTCGAAAGTTGCTCGGTTGGGAGTGGCATTTCCTTCCATTTTCTGGAATACGAAGAATAATTATAAATATACAAATAAAATCTTAGTGGCAAAATCGTCCTAAGTTTAATTCTGACTTCCTATAGTTATAGTGTTCTATAGTTCAGTGTACTAAGGTCTCTAGGCTGTCCATCTAAGTTTTTCTAGAGTTGTCTTGAAATAAAAGTTTTAGAATTTATGACTTGAGAGAATAAAAGTTTTTGACTTTATGACCTGCATGGGCCACTACTAAAAATATGTCACGACCCGATCCCAAATTAGTTGGGGACGAATCGAAATCATGCCCAGCCTGCACCGTTGTGAGACGGCAGCAGTAAGCTGTTCAATAGTGGTACACAATATTTGCAGGAATAAAAGCTTTTATTCAAATTAAAACATAGAGTCAATGTTTGTCTCAAGTCACACTTACTACAACAGCATAATGGAATTTTATTCTTGAAATAAATAATTTCTAATTGGCACTCTCTGGAATGGTTTCCTCCTGGACAATATCTGGGGTAGCCTCCGGGTACAACTCAGGATCGTAAAAGCTATCATGAAAAAGATCCTCATCTTCGAATTCACCTGGGGGGGTTTCCAGTCAGGAAAGGAGCAAAGTACAGTTTATAAAAATTTAATGACTTTAAATAATAATGGAAATTTGCAAAATTAAACAGTTAAAAGAATGTACCTGTTGCAATATTTTTTTAGCAATTTGAAAACAATGTGCATTTGAATAGATAATGTTTATGACCGGCTTGGGTTGTACAATTGTATCCTAATGATACGATACGGCTTATCCTCGTGTGTTGAGGAGTAGGCTCGCACAATCAATATGCTTTTGGGTATTGGTCATAATACATTATACTATTCCCCCGAATCCCACAATGAATAATATTTCCTCATGTAGCAATGTGGTTTAATTTGCAAGAAAACAATTATCAATTAAATTCGCTAAATAAACATAACATGTACTTGCCTTTGGTTACTTGTGACTGGAAGTTGGTACCAGAAGGGAAATTCAGACACGTCCTTGAGATCCTGGAGTTTGGAGATTTCGACATTTTAGGGTAGAACAATTATTGGACTAAGCTAGTTGAAATCTAAATTCGAGAACCCTATTCAATTTAATTAGTGCTAAAGGGATCGAAACGCAATTTATACGAAGGAAAAGTATATTTGCTAAAAACGTTATTTTTTTAGAAAAGATTGTGAATATATATATATATATAACTATTATTTTAAGTGTGAATCATAAAATTACTCTATGTAAGAATTTATATAATAATTCCTAGGGAATCTAATTATTACTATTAATACTAACTGTCAATCAAAAAGGAAAATGAAACCTAACAGAACAATTTCCCTTTTTAAATAATTTGTTCCAAGAGAACCACAGAACAATTTCTTTGAAATATTTGATCCTATAACAAACCTATAACCATCACAGAACAATATTGTCACAAGAGAATCTATAACAAACACAGAACAATATTGTTCAAGAGAACCACAAAACAATTTCTCTTTGAAATCCATTGTTGCAAACAAATCTTTTGTTCTCAAAAAAAATGACAGAACAATTATAAGAGACCAACTAATGTTCTAAAACCTCAGAACCCAATTCTACATGAAACATTTGTTTCAACAAGATATTGTTCTTAAGAGAACAACAATATAATTTTCTTCAAAGCAAAAACAAAAAAAAATTCCAACAAAACTTCACAGAATCCATTAAGCAAAACCAATTTTTCCAAACCAACAAAACTTCACAGAATATATATATTCGGATCAACAATCCGAACTAACAAAGCCATTCCGAAATTAACGAAAAATTGGAAATTTGAAGAACCGATATCGAAATCGAAGAATCGACGTCGAAACTGAATTCCTTACGGAATCGGAGAACCATTATCATTATCGACACAGATCGGGACACGAAAATATACCTCGGGAAAATCTGCGAGTGCGGTGAACAGAACCGACGCGGAGATGACGGAAAACGGGGCGCGGCCGAAGGGGGTCGGCGGCCAGGGGGTCGGCGATCGGCCGGAAGGGTGCGCAGAGGGGGTCGGTCGGGATCGGCTCGGTCCCCACGGAGCTTGGCTAGAGCTCGGGTTGCTCTCTTTAAGGATTAGAAACTTATGGGAGATGGAAATTGGAAGAGGGGAAGAGAACTTTATATAGGGAAAGAAATTAGGAGTTGGGAAAACTTAAAGTCATCCTTCAATTGAAGAACCGAAGGGTTTTCGGTTTGAGTTCCGTAAGGAAACCGAAGAAGATGAATGGAAGGCTTCATCCATTCATTCGAATTTTAATACAACAATAGTAAACTAACACTAGTAAACTGAAGTGATTTAAAAATGGGGGAAAACGTTAGAAGATATTATTTGTGAAAGTTATGTTTGTGGAAGTTTCACCCTCAGAATACAAATAATGTTTCACACAAACATAACTTCAACAATTAGTTCAGTTTTTAAATGGATGACACCACGGAACTCAATTTTAGAGACTCAATTTACTTCTTGAAACTACCACAAACTGAAGTAATAATTTCCTCATTTAAACGTATTTATTTTCTTATTTTTACCAATAAACTAATAAAATCAATTTAAAGAAATAATTTCTTTTATTTCTAAATTATTAGTAAAATTATTTTCTTTACTCTTATAGCTTCTTTTAAAAATATATATATTCAAGTTAAAAATAATTTCTTTTCAATTAATTATTTAAAATTTTAATATGTATATATATACATGCTTTGTTTTGAAATTTCAAGAAAATAATAATTAATTGTTAATTGAACTAAAAAGAAAATCTTAAAATTATTGAAAATTTTGTTTTGGGTTTTACAAGTGCTCCCCACTTTGTCGGTATCAGATTGCGTCACCACCTTCTCGTCAGAAGAAAAGATAGTCCCCAGCAGAGTCGCCATTTTTGTGGACACACACAAAAAAGAAGAAAAAATGTTGTCTTTTTTTATTCGTGTAAGGCACCACAAATCGAGTACGCCTGAGAGATCCTACGCTGAGGATCCCCGAGTACAAAAAAAAATTCTGGAGAATGGGACGATGAAGATCTAGCAACAGTTGCTCCTTTACTCCATTGACACTCCGATTACAAAAGTGGGAGAAAACCTAAGAAAATTGCTAACTCTCGGCTCACTGGCAAGAAGTACAGGAATTTGGCTCTTGAAAATGCTTTCCGTTCTGTGTCTTGAAGAGGGATGAGGCCCCTCTTTTATAGTCATTCTTGGGCTAGAATGATGTTATGCGCCCACATGGGGGGAACACGCTGGTTCCTATGTGGGCGCATAGCCCTGTTTTGGGCACATAGAATGTAGGCACATACAGGCTGCAAAATCGTGGGTTGGTCATAGCGTTGACGTGGCAGCATGCTTCGGTATACGACTGCTCGTGGAGACTGACGTGGCCGTGCGCTTCGGTGTACGTTTTGATCATGGCTTTGACTGAGTCAGGCTTGGGCGCATGGCCATGTCTCAGGCTATGCGCCTTCTTTTCGGGGAGTTAGTCTTGGGCGCATAAAACTTCACTGGCTGGGCGCATGAAGCTTTACTAACTGGGCGCATTGTGCTTTACTGACTGAGCGCGTGAAGCTTTACTGACTGGGCGCATGGAGCTTCATTGACTGGGCGCATGGAGCTCCACTGACTGGGCGTATGGAGCTTCACTGACTTTGGCGCATGGGGCTTCATTTGCTGAAAAAATTTATGCTTCTACACTGTTGAAAATATTACAGATGATACCGAGGACTTCTGCCCAATCTACTATGGAGCCCATCTGGACGACACCTGTGAGTTAGACCCACAGGAGGATCCAGCTCTAGCTGAGGACGTCATCCATACTGCTTAGACTAGATTAGCTATGCTTTATCTTATTTCTTATGTCATTTGTTTTGACTTTAGAGTTGTATTATTTTCTGGATGTTGTGATGTTATCGTTTAGACACTTAGACTTTTTCTTCTGTTTGTAACTCAGTTTGAGGATTTCACATTTATCATATCGTGCTATTTCCATCTCTAGACTTGTGATTGAGTTATACCTTATGTGATTTGTCCTCCGTTCAGAGAGTATATCATATTATATTTAGTTTGTGATAGTGACCTAGGACAGCGTTCTACCGTCGACACTGCGGCGTAGGCTGCACGTACCCACTTCTCGTGCCCCTACACTGGGTGCGGGTCGTGACACGTTTTTAGTGGTGGCCCATACAGGTCGAGTTTGTGTAGTGATATTCGAACTAGAGTATCACTATAGCCTGCAGTAGGATTAGGATTATTCTTGAGGTACTCAATCATATTAGGAAAAACTCTTAACTGAATTCATGCCATCTAAATTCTTATTGAAGATTGCTTCCTTGGAATAACTGTCCTCCCTTTAATTATTGTTTCTATCTCAGTATTGATTCCTTGTTGATCTGTCTCCAGGATGGTGATTGAGACACGATCGCATCGCTCTGGCCCAGCAGACGCTGGTGAGAGGTCTGCCACCCCTCATCCGATTGTGGATGCTGGGACCATAGCATCTCCTATTTCTGCTCATATAGGAGCTTCTGCAGCTTTTGGGAGTGCACCTGCACCTGTCCGGAGGTCTTCCCCTATCATTCTGGATATGTATCAGCAGCAATTACCTTCAGGGACAGTGGATATGGCTAAGATGTTTATCCTTTTCTAGCGATTCCTGGAGACTCAGCAGCAGATGCAGCAGAGCCAGTCTGCTAATTTTCGACAAAGCATACACGATACACACTAGTTGGTCATGACGACAGTGGAGCTGGTGACTGCTCAGCCACTGGGAGGTCAGATGCAGCAGTATCAGCCGAAGACTCCAAACATCCAATCCTTTAAGAAGATGGGACCCCGAGACTTCAAAGGTACAGAGGGCATCATATACGCTGACGATTGGATAGAGCATATTAAGGAGATTTCTAGATTGGCACAGATACCAGCTGGATTACAGATCGAGGCAGCAGCCAGTCAGATGCAGGACTTGGCCCGAACTTGGTACCAGACGGACCCGAGGGTTGGTACAGCCGGTCAGACTTGGGCAGCCTTCAAGAAACTGTTCAAGAAGAAATTCTTTCCCGATACAGTACTCGGTGCCTTAGAGGCGCAGTTCGAGAGTTTGGTTCAGGGGAACCAGACCGTTGAGGAGTACGCCGAGAGTTCTGCCGTCTGAACAGATTCGTTGAGGATCTTACTGAGGCCGGAAAGGCGAGGATGGTTCCATAGGGGCTTGGTCAGGAAGATCAAGTCGTATACCAAGAGCAGCCGCGATGCCACTTTCGAGCAGATTCTGGTAGGAGCCATGGCAGTAGAGGACGATCTTGGGCTAAAGAAGAAGAGGACACGAGACACTCATGGAGTTAGTGGCAGTGCGGGCCCGGCCAAGAGGCCCCACTTACATATTTAGCAGCAGTATCCATAGCAGATGCCCCGCTTACAGATTCAGCAGCAGTATCAGCAGTCGAAGGTCTACTTTCAGCAACAGCAGTTTCAAGACCGTGTACCCTTTCAGCAGATGCAGCAGCAGCAGACCCCGGGACAGCAGCTTGTTATCCTTTGCCCTTTCTGTAAGAAACCAGGGCACGATTGGGGCGAATGCCGGAAGAGGCTGGGTAGATATTTGTTTTACGGAGGATCCAATCATCGGCTGAAAGAGTATCCTGAGTCTTTTGGACGGACAGTTCAGGAAGCAGAGCTAGGGCCCTGATAAGCCTGCAGAAGGGATTATCCTTACCAACTCAGCAGCAGAGGTACATACAGCGTCAGCAGCAGGCCAGGGAAGGCCAGCAGGGGCGAACTTACGCCATTACAATTGAGGATGCTCAGGCCATTGGAGATCTTGCTGTAGGTTCTGTTCTTCTCGATTCTATTTTCGCAATTGCCTCTTATAACTGTCTTGAAATTCGATTCCATTTGTTCCTTGTTGATTGATCAATTTTGTTCAGTTGTCCTTGTGATATGATTGGTTTTCTTCTGAGATAAGTTATATGGGCTAGGTCATCTCAGTTATGGCATCTAAAATCTTCGATAGTCGTGTTAGCTGGCATAGTGAGGACATATAGTCAGATTTTGGACGTATTTCTCGGGTATAGAAATTTAAGGTTTTCGCTTCTAAGCATGCGGTAATGCAAAAATTTTAAATACCATAATTCTAGAGGTATGTACCTCAGTCAAGGGCTCTGTGATTATCGTAGCCTTGCTCACTAGCATGACGAAGATTCTGAGTATCATGATTTTGGACAGATGTATATGATTATCGAACTGTGTGATTTGAGACTATGATTGTGGGGTGTTGACCTAGAATGGGTACTACCATCTTAATTTCGAGGACGAAATTCTTCTAAGGGGGGTAGACTTGTAACACCCAGTTTTCCAAATGAGGGTAATTTTGTAATTATAATCATTTAATAATGATATTTAAATTGTATTATGATTTTGGCGATTTTTAATTAATTCAAAACTATTTAAAATATTGAAATGTGATTTTGATGGTTAACTAGTGTAACCCTAGAATTGCTAAGACTAGAGACTAACCATGACCATGGGAGAGCCTAGATGTTATTAGAATGTCATATTACTACTTTTAGCCTAGGGGTATTTTGGTCATTTTGACAATTTTGTGAAATTGTAATTTGTATTAATTAAATATATGCTAATTGTTAGGTTGAGACTTGACCTAGAAGTTTAGCCTAATCTAGATTAGCCTTGAGCTTATAGTCTTGATTAGGGTAACCTAGTAAATGACAAGATTAATAATATCTAGATATTCTAAGTAGGATATTTACCCCTTAGGATATTTGTGAAAAAGAAAGCCTTATGACTAGTTGAACCAATAGGAAGGCCTAAAATTGGGTAGACAAATCCTAGCCACTCATCTACATCTAAACCTAACCCTAAATTCATTTGTGGCCAGCCATACAAGCCCTCCCCCCCAACTCCTATAAGTATGCTCCTATGTTGTTCTTGCCTCTTTTTAAATACCTAAAAAGAAGCCATAATTGTTCTTCCCCAAATTCTTTCCCTAATATCCAAATTAAGTCAAAATTGAGTCTAATCAATTGCATCATCCCCAATAGTAGAGGATGCTAAGGGAGGCTAGCTAGCAAGGTTTCGAAGCGAATTGACCATTTAATTGGAGAAGAACATCTTCCCTAGTTCATTTTTCATTGAGGTTTCACCCTTGATAGGTAATTGCCATAAAACTTATTTAAATTTTAGTTTCTTTCCATATGCATTCATTTAGGGTTCCCCTAGGTGTACCCTAAGTTTGGTAGGAATTCGTGTTCATTTCGTGTCCGTATCGGACACGTATCGGTGCTTTTAAAAGAGAGTTCGATGAAATGCCATATAGGAAATTATTTTAGTAATTTTCAAAACTAAATACATGGTTGTGTAGCCCTTGGTGTGTAGATTCCAAATCTATTCGACTGAGTCGAAGATTGTGTCATTTTCGTGTCGAAATTGGACACGCAGCACGATCTCGTGCACATCTCCTGCTACTCGACCCTAAATTCTCCCTGTGTAGACCACATGGACACGTGCCACTTGGCACATAGGTAGGGGCCATCACTGACAGACCCCCTAGAGTTTCAGGACACGTCGTGTCGTGTCGAACACGAAAAAAAGAGTGCACTGAAATTGTACTGTACTGTTCCGTACGAACAGTGGATTCTGACACGGCTTTCGTGTCGCGTACAAACACGACGTGGACTCGTGTCAGGGAATTCAAACCTTAGATCTATACCCCCTCTATGTGTGTGCATGAGCCCATGGGTGTTCGATCCCTGTATTGTGTGCAATCGTGCACGACATGGCCGTACGAGGCAGTCTTCATTGACTGTTTTACTGTCACAATGGTGTCGATTAATTCGACATAGTTGGACACGATTTGGGACACGACCATGACCCCCTGACACATGTGCACATGTGACTCACCTTCGTATGCACCTGACTTTGGTTTTTGATTGGTTTTCAAGTTCGGATTTAGGGTTTTCAATGTTGTATAGGTATAGATTTCTGATACCAGTTAACTGAAAATATTTTGTGAAGGCTTAAATGAGATCAAATGATTAAATATAGAAAATGAGATGTTAACTAATGACTGTTATATACTGGGTTCGAAAAAACTGGACTTTGGGTTTTCAATTGAAACTTAGATTCGAATTTGTATGTATCATGGGGGTTTACATTGATGCATAACTGAGAAATTGATTTTTAGCTTTCAAACTGAATTTAGATATACAAACCTGAGATATGAAACATAAAAACTTAGTTTAATGGTTTTTTGAATGTTTGTATATGTCTGGGGTTGTCTTGATTTCGGTTTTGGTTTGGTTGACATTTGTATTGCACTGTGAATGGGATTTGAGTTAAAATACAAGTTAACTAAGCTTTGATGTTTGAATATTTTGTTTTAAAACTGAAAATTGATATGTAGAACTAAATGGGATTGAATTGATAATGTTAACTTTGATATGATAATTTGATATAAAATTGAGATATGGATGTGTGTGATGCACCTAAGTGGAATGAAAACTGAAATCAGATTACTTTTAAAATTGATTTTCCTGAGATTTAATGGCATGTAGAAAATAGAACTTAGTTATGTATATCAACTGAGATTAATTAGGACTTAACCTATTCAAATCCTAAGTTTGGTTTTGAGTAAAAACTGAGATGAATGATTCATGAATCTGGGAAAAACATGGTTGAACCTTAGAATTAATTCTAATGTTGAAACTGAGATACTGAGAATTAATCCCTTATGATAAAAACTGAGAATTGTTTCACAATAAAAGGGTTAACTTGATGTATGTAAATGGATTTGGGTTTAGTTAACTGAATGTAGGGTGCATGGTTGACACAGTGAACTGGAATCAATTTCACTCTTGAAAACTGAAAACCTGAGATCCTAGACTGATAGATGAATGATATCATGGAATACATATGCAATGTATGATCAAGTAGGTAATTGACTGAATATATGTATGCAAATATGCATATATGAAGGCATGTATGTATTAATGTATGCATACATGTATCAATATGTATATGAATGTATGCAAGCATGTATGTAGTAATGTATGCAAGCATGAATGAATGGAGTAAATACATGTATGTAGGTTATGCAATGTAATGTATATATGATAAATATATATGAATGCATATGTGTATATATTACCTCATATATATGTAATGAATGCAAGTAAACAAGAGTAAAATACATAATGCAATGCATGAATGAATGTAGAGTATGAATGCATTAATGAATGATATGTAAGCTATGTAATGTACTACATGTAATGTATATAGGCATGTATGTAAAGTATGTATTATATTAGCCTAAGTTATAATATAGGATTTTGGTATATAGGTTGTATATTGTAAATTGTACATAGGCCTAGTGTATAGTGTTGCCCTATAGGCTATTATGATGTTGTCTATGTTCAATATGGTATAGATATGTATATGAGTTGGTTTAGGTTTATAGTTGACCAAAAGTCAACATTGAGTCAATAGTGTGAGACTCGTCTCACAATATCGGTATTTATATACGGATACGTATTTTGTAGTGTATTTCGTATTTTTTGGTTTTCGGAACACTTTAAATTTTTCTCAACTTATAGATTTTCTCCTTGATCGGCATACCGCTGGTATACCGGTGTATACCAACGGCATACCGCCCGAATATATTTTCTACACTTTAGATATTTTGATTTCTGATATTTTCGTGAATTGTGTTTCGGATATTTTCATAAATAGCGTTTAGATATTTTCGTGAATAGCGTAGATGCACCTTATTATCCAATGGATTTGGTTTTGTTTGGATGGCCACGATTGACTTATATTTTGACATGGATCATGATCCAACGGCTAAGATTAATTCCCCTTCTATATACCATTTTATTTTTCTCTCTCTCTCTTTTCATTCTCTTCACTCTTTTTATTTTCCTTTCCTTCTCCCCTTGGAGCTTGCCAAGAGCTTGGCCTTGAGGTCTAGAGTGTGGTTTCGTACCCCTCTTGGTGGTGGAGTAGAAGATTAGGCTTGGAGCTTAACCTAGGCAAGTACATCTTGCCAAATTCTTGAATATAGTATCTTATTGTCATTTTTATTTTCCTTGGTATTAAATGCTTAGAATTTTTCTAAACTCATTTTGTTAAATATGTTTTCCTTATAATTCTCGTATATATGCATGTTTCCAAAATTTGTTTAAGTAAGGTTTTGATTTTCTGTTAAAATCCAATATTGATTTAGAAAACTTGGTATCAAGAGTGATACTAGTGTTACCAGCATGGATCTTGGTCACATATACATATATGAGGTCATCACCTAGTTTGTATACCATGGATTTTGAGTTTGGTGGATATTTGGACTCGTTTCAGTATCCCAAGGACCTATTTTGGGAGTTTTGGGTATTGATCTATCAAATGTTTTTTGTGAAAACTAATACTTCGATATTGTAGGGAATTCAATTCTATATAATTTTGACTTTTGAAAATTCGAATTTCTATTTAAAACGAAATTTTTATGGCCGAAACAAGTTTTGGCAAAAATCTGAATTTTGTTGTTGTTTGAATGATAGGTATACCGACGGTATGCCGGTGTATACCGACGGTATGCCAATTTTTGTACCAGAAACTTTTTGTCTTTAGGCCGGTATGCCGCCGTATACCGCCGGTATGCCGCCGTATACCGCCGGTACGCCGCCGTATACCGCCGGTATGCTGCCGTATACCGCCGGTATGCCGTTTTAGTCTGTTTTTGCCCTTTTGCCCGTTTTTTGTCCGCCTTTGATATTTTCTTTGACTATAATGATTTTTAACATGATAAGATGATCTTGTATAGTTAGAGAATGATTGTACACCCTATATAGACTTGATACTAGCACATGTTCAATCATTTTTCTATAAAATGTACTTAGCTTTAATTATTCTTTCCCACATGCCATGATATGTCTTTTGATAGATTCTTTCTTACAAGCTATGATAATTGTTGCCATGCCTTCTTGCTTACTAGATAGTGGCCCGTCGTGGCACACTCATGATACATGTCCTTCTTGCTTACATGATAGTGGCATGTCAAGGCGCACTCTTGATTCTAGTACATGTCTAGCTCCTTGATAGTGGCTCGTCGTAGCGCACTCTTGTCTTGATATTGTCATGTCTTGTTGTGGCTTGTTGTAGTGCACAATCTTGCTTGTCTTGTCCAGTCTAGCATGACTCATGTCTAGGATGGTTTCTGCGGAATGCTACATCCAGAATCCAACAAGAAAATGTTAAGGACTAAACAACTCGCTTGATTACCTTGATCATTGGAGACTTTTCCGGTTACTGTTGCCCCTTTGATCTTTCTATATATATATAATATATATATATATATATATATATATATATATATATATATATATATATATATATTATATATATATATACATGGGATTTGGACCTATCTATCATGATGAGCACTCTTCTAGCACACCGTCGAGTGGGGCACCTCCTTAGGACACATGTATCTTGCTGCAGTGTGTCTGCTATACTTATTTTCTTTTGGCTTGGATCATTCAGGTAGTAGCAGGCAGGTAACTGGACTTGGATTTCTCAAACTTGCATGTAGTATTAGGATTGTGGCAACCCTAGTTAGCTAAAGTATCAAGCCGTACTCATTGCTTAGTCGTGATTGGGATGGAGTCCATTCCTGTCTAGTCTAGTCTTGCTCCAGTTTATCTTATTGTAGTACTTAGCTTTCCTGTCATTCCTTACATGCTATTCTTCCTACTACATGCTCGGCTTCACCATATGCTCACACGTCCTGTTTATTCTATGTATTCACTTGTTATCCTTCTTGCATGTTCCAGCTTCCTTCGTAAACGTTGTGGTACCAATTTACTATTCTAGTCTCGTTTACTGCTTTATCTTAGAGATGTTATAAATTGTATGCTAGTTTTAGTTCATAGTTTGGCTTCCTTTGTGGTACTTGCTATTGGGGTTCTGACCCCACTGGTTTTGCATTGACCAGATTTAGTTGAGGAGCTCGAGGATCTTCCGGACCTTCCACTCGATGGTGACCACCCGAAGCACCAGAGAACTTGAGTTGGTGTTCTTTCTCTTACCCACTCTTTTTGTACATTTTTTTGAGGCGTTTAGCCACTGAGCACGTGTTTAGCTCGTGTTTTGGACTTGACATTTGGCCTACGGGCTTAGACATGATGTTAATCTAGACTGCAGCTAGAGCTGATCATGTATTACTTAGTCTTGCTAGTTCTTTTTTGTATTACTAGCTTCATGATCATCTGTATTTATAGTTTGGGACGCTTTACTGTCTTATGCATGATGATTATATTCTTGTACCTTACTTATTGTCTGAGACTGATATCTAGGATTATGTGACCTAGGATTGACTGTTGGTTTGTAGTAGTGACCCCCATCTATACAACTTATACGTTTTTCAGAGTACTGGATTACTTTGGTATACGTAGCTGGCCTAGTCCGTCCCTACTTGCCAATATTCTGGTTCTGGAGCGTGACATAGGTTTAGTGGTGGCCCATGCAGGTCTGATTTATCAGATATGTGGGGGTATTGGTAGTTATCTCAGTCATAATTCTTCTCCATTGTCCTATCCTAATTACTCTTTACCTCTGATCTTTGACCTGATATCTGATTTGATCGTTGATCTTTCCTGTTCCCCGACCTAACTTGTGTCCTTAAACTATCAGGGCACCGTTCTGGTCCTTCTGATCGGCCTGTGCGGGCTTTGCCGATGGCAGATCAGCGTCCCTTAGTTTCATCGGTTCAGGAGGAGCACTCACATTCGGGAGCAGAATCTAGAGGGACGAAGGGCAGGTGCCAGTTCCCTGTTTAGCCAGCAGTACCAGTTCAGCCAGAGCAGCCAGGGGTGTTGTCGAGCAATGAGGATGTTTTGAGAGATTATGGGTCGTAGCAGCGCAGAGTGATGTTCTCACTATTCTGTCCAGGCAGCTTGGACAGGGGTGGTGCTCAGGTCTTCAATTCTGTGAGCAGCTTCAGGCGTCTCTATCCCCCGTACTTCTATGGTACAGAGGATGCTATTGCGTCTGATGCGTGGGTTCAGGATACTGAGGCCATTCTAGAGGCGGAGGGATTCCGGCTAGGGAGCGTGTGGCAGTTGTCAGGTTGCAGCTCTTGGAGGCTCGCGACTGGTGGGCGGTTCATGAGGTGTCTTCTTGTGGCACCGATAGCTTGGGCAATTTTTTAGTGAGTGGTTTCGACTCGCTTTTGATGCGTCCGCGTTATGATCTGCAGCAGTGGTCATTGGCTTGCGACAGATGAGGGACCATCGACGGTTATGCGGCAGAGTTTAGAGGCTCAGTCGGTTTGCCCCTTCCTTAGTGGCAAC
>JANAVB010045046.1:0-64430 GCA_029216955.1 Iris pallida
TTTGATCATGAAGGGGAGACCGTTCGGTGTATCAAAACAAGTCTACTCTATTTGCGGCTGCCTGGGGTGGTGAGGCGGCGCTCCATTGCTTGGGTGGCGTCTCAGTGGTTAAAAGGGGTTACAAGGGCATCGTGTTCTCCAAAACTAGATAGAGAGATCAAAAGTGGGTTTTGGGTTACGGACAGAAAAGAGTTTCACAGGGTTGTACTTATACTCGATTTCAAATCTAATCCTTATCTGATTTAATTCGTTTTTAGGTGAGGATTTGAACTATATTTTTTGGTTAATCCATAGTATTCAAGTAGGGATTTAAATGATTCAGATTTAAGAAGATTTGAGGAAGAGATTCCACTCAACCTTTCCTCCCAAGTAGGGCTGCAAACGAGCCAAGCGAGCCAGCTTTTGTCATCCCCAATCCGGAATACGTATTTTAATACGTAAACCGATAAATTGTATTTACCTTGAATTTATATGATATATTATGCAGTATTTCCATGCATTTTTCAAAAATATTCGACAAAAATTTATTTTCTAATTTATTTTCTGCATTTGGGCCTACAGTTTTGGCTCATTTGGGTAACCTTTCTTGGTTCACCAATGGTTCATCATGAACCCTTTGGGTTCATCATGAACCCATGGGTCCAAGATCTATATATATAACTCACTCATTTCTCTCTCTCTCATTTACTTCCTCTCATTACTTCCTCCACCAACCAAGGCAAGTACCAACTTGCTCAAGAGATGGATCCATAATTTTATCAATGATTTCTTACAAAACTATTTGCCAAAATGTTCTTCTCCTCAATCTATACTAGTTTTAAAACTTAGAAATTTCCATTTTGAAGCTTTGATTTTTATAGATCTAAGTTTTTAATTATTTTCGGATTTCCTTGCCTTGACTATTGTTGCGGTTTTGGGGTTTTAATGCTCCATGTGGAAGAGAATTCCATTTCACCCAAGATGGAACTTTGGAAATCCGGATTTGGAGTTCAGATGGCCAAGTTGTGATGTTTTGAAGCTTTGGGTTCTCCATGGTGTTCTGCTGTTTGGAGAACAGAGAGCAGTATGCTCCTGTTTGAGCACGCTTCATGTTGGAAGCGTGTCTTCCCTTGAGTCTGCGTGACTTTTCATGCAGCTCTTCCCTTGAATCTGCGTGACTTTTCACGCAGCTCTTCCCTTGAGCCTGCGTGACTTTTCACGCAGCTCTTCCCTTGAGTCCGCGTGACTTTTCATGCAGCTCTTCCCTTGAGCCTGCGTGACTTTTCATGCAGCTCTTACCTTGAGTCTGCGTGACTTTTTACGCAGCTCTTCCCTTGAGTCTGCGTGACTTTTCACGCAGCTCTTCCCTTGAGCCTGCGTGACTTTTCACGCAGCTCTTCCCTTGAGTCTGCATGACTTTTCACGCAGCTCTCCCCTTGAGCCTGCGTGACTTTTCACGCAGCTCTTCCCTTGAGCCTGCGTGACTTTTTACGCAGCTCTTCCTCTGAGTCTGCGTGACTTTTCACGCAGCTCTCCCTTTGAGCCTGCGTGACTTTTCACATAGCTCTCCTCTGAGTGAGCCTGCGTGACTTTTCACGCACGCTGCCTTGAGTGAGCCTGCGTGACTTTTCACCCCTTGAGCGTGCGTGCTTTTGTGCGTACGCTTTTGATATTTTATCAGATATTATATGACCATTTTATCCTTACGCCTTTTGTCCCGAGCATGATATGAACACTAATGTGACCCCGGAGAACAAAGAGTTCCTACCTGATACATGTACCTGAATGTCCCAGTTCTTGTTCATGCTCGACAAATGACTCGTAACTCCACATAGCGTATTTACAATGATGCATTACACTAAGGAGGGTAGCACATGTTGACATACTGATTGACATGGATCCTTTGGGGTACTCGTACTAAAGTACGACTTTAGGAGGATAATCATGTAGGCCACAGCATGTGAGTCCAATATTTCACCTAGGGTTAAACTAGGCAACTAAATTACTAGATGCATGAGAGGACAGAATCCTGAGATCGTGTTACACCAGCCGCCTTGAGATATTGTCTTGACGCGCCGGCTGGTCTCCACGGATACTGTGTCATCTACAACGAGTGGATGACTGTATCCGATTAATTCCTGCTATATATTATATGTTTTAGCAAGGTGGCCTTACGAGGGACCTGTGCTCAATCATACCTGTCTACGCGAACCCCTGGGTGGGCTAGCCTTGCTGGAAGATACGATCTGAGGATTTCTACATAACATGATGCGAGGATAACCTCGTCCCACTAGAAACTCGTAGACTTGATTGGCCGTAAAAATGACTTGCTTGTATCCTATTACCTTCCGTGAATAACTGAGGGAAGCGGACTGTCATGGTACGTGATCCAACCCATGTTCTTGTTTGATTGTTGGGTTGGTTATCGTACTATGATAGGCTGTGGACCGAAGTTATGAACGGAAGACATATTCTGGTTGTGAAGTGCTACTTCTGTGAATGACTGAGGAACATGGTCTATCATGGTGCATGATCCAACCCATGTTCTTGTTTGATTGTTGGGTGGTTATTGTGCTGCGATAGGCTATCGACCGAAGTCACGATCAGGAGATTTTATTGTTTATACCTTTTAACTTATGTGAATGTTATAGAGTACGACACGTCCCGACTCCATGCGGCACCTTTTGTCCTTGTTTGGTTGTAAGGGTGCCATATGGGTTCGAAGATGTTGCGCTACCCTATAATAGTAGCATAAGTGTTACTATTATCGATCATTCTATTAACTGGGTTTTTAATCTTAACTCTTGTGCCCCTTTGGCGGTACTTGCTATTCGGGGCTGACTCCGCTGGTTTTGTTTGGCCAGATCTCGTAGCAGAGTCGGAGGACACGATCTTCCTTCCTGACATCCATGGTGTATACTAGGAGCATGGCAGTTCGGGGACTCGAGTGGGTTTCTTCTCCACCACTCCTGCTTATACTTTTGCGACATTTAGCCACCGGCACCTGTTAGCCGAATTACTTGATATTTTGTGTCAGTACATAATTGTAATTAAACAGACTGCAGCTGTGTATAATTTTGTACTCCTGACTCTCCGAGATAGCTAAATTATAAAGCTAGTCTCTCATGATCATTTTGATGAAGCGTCGGGGATGCCTTACCTTTTCTTTATCTTTAATGTTCATTTATTTGCTGATGTGATTTGATTGATTGAGACATAGAACTCTGTGGGACCATAGGAGACTTGATTGTAGCATGTACCCCCTAGTCTCTCGACAGCCACGATCGCCGTATGACGTTATGTACCTCATATGGAGTAGCTGGCCTAGTCTGTCCCCGTATTTCGGTACTGGGGCTGACAAGGTTTTAGTGGTGGCCCATGCAGGTCTGATTTTCAGACTTGTGGGGTATTACGAATTATTAGGAGTCTCAATCAAAACTTGTTCCCCTTGAAATTCTGTTTCGAATTCTCTGTCCTTGCCTTGATCTCTAACCTGACTTGCATCCTCGAAATCTTCCTCGTCCGGACTTGATAATCTTATTCTTCTCTATAGGGGTGCTTTATTTTCAGTAGCGGGTGAGGCCCATGAGGAAGAGCAGCAAGAGTATGGCTCGACTGGGCAGCAACAGGGGAGAGAACCTTCTCCAGTGCAGGCACGAGCAGAAGTAGAACCAGAGGCAGTGCAGCCGCAGGTTATTGAAACTCCTGCAGCACCAGCAGCGACGGCAGTACCAGACACCGTAGCACTCCTGGAGATCATCCGGGGTTTCTTGTCACTAACCAACAGCAACAGACTCGGCAGCAGGCAGAACGTGTTGCTGAACCAAGGGATTCAGTTAGCTCTTGAGAGGGGTGTCGGGGTTGACTCGGGAGCATCAGGAAGGTTCCGTCGCTTGAACCCGAGGTACTTTGATGGCACGGAGGATGCCATCACTGCGGATGCCTGGATTCAAGACATCGAAGCCATTCTTATGGCAGCCAAGGTTCCAGATGATGAGAAGGTGATCAGGTCAAACTGGTACTTCAGGATCTTGCCCGCGACTGGTGGGCATCAGAAGAAGTTGGTACAAGACGCCCTGTTCATTGGACCACCTTCAGTGACAGATTCAAGGCCAAGTATTTTGGCGTAGTAGCTCGATATGAGCTCCAGCAGAAGTTTATCAGTCTCAAGCAAGCAGGCAAGTCCGTAGATGGGTATATAGCAGAGTGCTGCAGATTGTGCCGTTTTACACCAGCAATGGTAGCAACAGAGCCAGAGAAAGCTATGAGGTTCCAGCAGGGACTTCATTTGGAACTATTACAGCTTGTGGAAGGACATGACTACCAGACGTTTGACGCTGTTTTGACGGCCGCTCGGAGGCACGAGCTTACCCAGCAGAGGTTGGCATCGAGGACAGAAGGTCAGAAGAGATCTCATTCCCAGGTTGGAGGGGGAGCAATGCAGCGAACATCGACACCAGCACCCGGTGTAAGTATTCATGATGCAGGAGCACCGCGGAGGACGGCTGTGTCAACTAATACAGCGCCAGTTCGGCATCAGCAGCCGAGGAACCAACAACAGCGTCAGGGAGCACCCCAGGGCTGTACATTCTGTGGAAAGACAGGGCACACGAGGGAGGTATGCCGGTCAGCGAATGGCTTATGCTTGAGGTGTGGTAGTTCAGACCACCGTATCTCCACTTGTCCTGTGATGCAGAGGCCAGGAGGGCCAGCTCAGCAGTTTCCAGCATTGCCAGCTCCGGTGGCAACCCCGAGTGGAGGGCCAGTATTAGCAGTAAGGCCCCTAGCCCAGCGTCTACCAACGCAGGCACAGATGTTCCGCCAGGCACAGGAAGTCGAAGGGCCTCAGAGGCAGCAACAGCATGGTCGAGGAAGGCCGTAACAAGGGGCTCCGCGGGCCAGGCTCTCACATTGTCCTTGGGAGAGGCTCTAGCATCTAGCGACGTGGTGGCAGGTAAAATTCTCGTCACCTCATTTCCCGCTGTAGCATTATTTGATTCAGGCTCTACTCATTCATTCATCTCTGTACAATATGCTACACGGATTGGATTAGAGTTTGAGGCATTGTCGGAGAGTATGGATATACTCACCGGTAATGGGCTCGTAGAAGTTAGCAGAGTGCACTTTTTATGTCCGGTGGAGGTGTGTGGGCATTTACTGCCCGCATCATTGATTGAATTCCCTATAGGGAATTTTGATGTCGTTCTTGGCATGGACTGGTTGAGAGACAGTCATGCGACAATTGATTGTAGAGGAGGTAGGGTCATATTCAGCGTTCCTGGGATAGAATAGTTCATCTTTACTCGAACCTTAAAGAATCAGGCCGGAGGCGTCATCTCAGCAGCAGTGTCAGAGCCAGGACAGATTCCGAGAGTGGTCGAAGATTTTCTCGACGTCTTTCCTGATGAGCTCCCAGGGATACCCCAGTCAGAGAGGTAGAATTTAGCATTGAATTGAACCTTGGAACGAGGCCTATTACAGACATAGTTTACAGAATGTCGCCGTCAGAACAGGATAAGTTGTATCAACATTAAGAAGAGTTGAAGTCTAAGGGATTCATCCGAGACAGTAAATCGCCCTGGGTCGTGCCAGTGATTCTAGTTCCCAAGAAGGATGGGTCGACGAGGATGTGCATCGACTACCGCAAGCTGAATGCAGTAACAGTGAAGAATAAGTACCAACTACCAAGGATTGATGACCTGTTTGACCAGTTGAGCAAGGCCAGCGTCTTTTCCAAGATCGATCTTCGGTCGGGATACTATCAAGTAAGAGTCCGGGAGCAAGACATACCGAAGACAGCATTCAGATCTAGATATGGGCATTATGAGTTTTTAGTAATACCCTTTCGACTAACCAACGCCCCCGCAGTATTCATGGATTTAATGAACCGCATCTTTCTACCGTATTTGGATAAGTTTGTGGTGGTGTTCATAGATGACATTCTTGTCTATTTCAGCAGTGAAGAGGAGCATGAGAAACATCTTAGGACAGTCTTACAGACATTGAGGGAGCATCAACTTTATGCGAAGCTTGACAAGTGTGAATTCTGGTTAGATCACATTTCGTTCCTGGGGCATGTAATTTTTGGGGCAGGAGTGTCAGTGGATCCGAAGAAGATTGAGGCCGTAGAGCATTGGCCAGTCCCGAGAACGGTTACAGATGTGCGAAGTTTCTTAGGACTAGCTGGTTACTACAGAAGGTTCGTTGCGGACTTTGCCAAGATCTCTGCGCCCTTAACGCGTTTGACGCACAAGGACGTAGAGTTTGTTTGGTCAGCTGGCCGTCAGGCATCATTTGAAGAATTGAAGAAGAGATTGATCTCAGCCCCGATCTTGACGCTTCCAGTAGGAGTGGGAGGCTTTACAGTATATTGTGACGCATCTGGGAAGGGCCTTGGATGTGTATTGATGCAGCACGGAAAGGTGATAACATATGCGTCTCGACAGCTTCGAGACCATGAGAAGAATTATCCGACTTACGATTTGGAGTTAGCAGCTGTGGTATTTTCACTCAAGTTGTGGAGGCATTATTATACGGAGATCGGGTAGAGATCTATACTGATCATAAGAGTTTGAAATACGTATTCACGCAGTGAGATTTGAATATGAGGCAAAGAAGATGGTTAGAACTGCTGAAGGATTTTGATTTAGATCTTCAGTATCATCCAGGCAAGGCAAATATAGTTGCAGATGCACTGAGTAGGAGAGACAGTGCCTTATCTTGACCTCGCAGAAGCATATTTTAGACGACCTTCAGAGTATGGGAATCGAAGTAGTTTTGCCAAGGGATGTAGAAAAAATGACCAGTATGCAGATTCAGTCAACCTTAGTAGAGAGGATAAGGGCAGCACAAGCTGGAGATCCACAGATTCAGAAGTTGCGGTCGGAGTGTAAATCAGGCCATAGGAAGGAGTTAGTGATTCATGAAGATGGTACGCTCAGGTTTGGAAACAGACTCTGTGTACCGAGTGGAGACCTTCGGCAAAAAGTTATGTCCGAAGCTCATAGTTCTATTTACTCCATTCATCCAGGAGGAACGAAGATGTATCGAGATATCAGGCAGTACTTTGGTGTAATGGCATGAAAAGAGAGATAGCGAGATTTGTATCCAAGTGTCTGGTATGTCAGCAGGTGAAAGCCGAGCAGCAGAGACCAGCAGGATTGCTACAGCCGCTTCCTATCCCAGAATAGAAATGGGAGCACATTACGATAGATTTGTGACCGGTTTACCTAGATCTCCGACTGGTAAGAATGCAGTCTGGGTAATAGTAGATCGACTCACGAAGGTCGCTCATTTCCTTCCCTTCCGAGTTGGACAGACTACTGAGCAGTTAGCAGAAATGTACATGAAGCAGATAGTAAGGCAGCACGGTGTTCCAGTTAGTAGTATCAGATCGGGATACGCAGTTTACTTCCCATTTTTGGTAGAGCTTACACCAAAGTTTGGGAACCAAGTTAAGATTCAGTACTCCTTATCATCCACAAACTGACGGGCAATCAGAAAGAACCATTCAGACGTTAGAAGATATGCTACGGGCGTGTACCTTAGATTTTGGCGGATCTTGGGAGGATCACCTTCATCTAGTGGAGTTCTCCTATAAATACAGCTATCAGGCTAGCATTCAGATGGCCCCGTTCGAAGCATTGTACGGAAGGAAGTGCAGGTCCCCTTTGGCATGGGACGACGTCAGAGAACGGAAGTTGTTGGGACCAGAGATGATCACGCAGACTGTGGAGATAGTTAAGTTGGTCAGAGAGCACCTTCGAGTTGCACAGGATCGACATCGTCATTGGGCAGATCAGCATCGTAGGCCTCTAGAGTTCAGAGTTGGCGACCAAGTATTCTGCAGATTTTGCCTACTCGGGGTATCATCAGATTTGGAACCCGAGGAAAGCTTAGTCCAAGATACGTGGTCCTTTTAAGATTCTCGCTCGGATAGGCGATGTGGCTTATCGACTTGCCCTTCCACCTTCGTTAACTGGCATACATGATGTGTTTCATGTGTCCCAATTACGTGGGTATGTCCCAGATCCGAGTCATGTCCTCGATCATTCTGAGTTAGTCGTTGGTACCGACCTAACTTACGAGGAACAACCCGTATCTATTTTAGACCGTCGAGAGAAGGTACTCAAGAATCGGACGATAAGCCTTGTCCGTGTTTCTTGGAACCATCACTCTCCGGGAGAGTCAACCTGGGAGCGCGAGGACGAGATCAGATCTCGGTATCCGCATTTGTTTGACTAATAAGGTATATTTTTGTACCTTATTGACACGATTCCATGCTTATCTGCACCTGCTTGTTTTGTACTTTGTGATGTATGATAATAATTGCTACGATAGTTAACTTGTATATGATTGTGCCTTGCTTGCCCTGATTTCACTATCCTGTCTTGGCTGGAATTCCGAGGACGGAATTTTTCTAAGAAGGGTAGAGATGTCACTCCCCAATCCTGGAATACGTATTTTAATACGTAAACCGATAAATTGTATTTACCTTGAATTTATACGATATTTATTATGCAGTATTTCTTCATGCATTTCCCAAAAATATTCGACAAAATATTATTTCCTAATTTATTTTCTGCATTTGGGCCTATAGTTTTGGCTCATTTGGGTAACCTATTCTTGGTTCACCAATGTTTCATCATGAACCCTTTGGTTCATCATGAAGCCATGGGTCCAAGATCTATATATATAACTCATCTCATTATCTCTCCTCTTATTTACTTCCTCTCATTTACTTCCTCCACCAACCAAGGCAAGTACCAACTTGCTCAAGAGATGGATCCATAATTTTATCAATAATTTCTTACAAAACTATTTGCCAAAACATGTTCTTCTCCTCAATCTATACTAGTTTAGAACTTGGAAATTTCCATTTTGAAGCTTTGATTTTTGTAGATCTAAGTTTTTAATCATTTTCGGATTTCCTTGGTCTTGATCTATTTTCGTTAGGGTTTTGTGGGTTTTGATGCTTCCATGTGGAAGAGAATTCCATTTCACCCAAGATGGAACTTTGGAAATCCGGATTTGGAGTTCGGATGGCCAAGTTGTGAAGTTTTGAAGCTTTGGGTTCATCCATGGTTTCTTGCTGTTTGGAGAAGACAGAGAGCAGTGTGCTCCTGTTTGAGCACGCTTCCTGTTGGAAGCGTGTCTTTCCTTGAGTCTGCGTGACTTTTCACGCAGCTCTTCCCTTGAGTCTGCGTGACTTTTCACGCAGCTCTTCCCTTGAGCCTGCGTGACTTTTCACGCAGCTCTTCCTTGAGTCTGCATGACTTTTCACGCAGCTCTTCCCTTGAGCCTGCGTGACTTTTCATGCAGCTCTTCCCTTGAGCCTGCGTGACTTTTCACGCAGCTCTTCCCTTGAGTCTGCGTGACTTTTCACGCAGCTCTCCCCTTGAGCCTGCGTGACTTTTCACGCAGCTCTTCCCTTGAGCCTGCGTGACTTTTCTCGCAGCTCTTCCCTTGAGCCTGCGTGACTTTTCACGCAGCTCTTTCCTTGAGTCTGCGTGACTTTTCATGCAGCTCTCCCCTTGAGCCTGCGTGACTTTTCACGCAGCTCTTCCTTGAGTCTGCGTGACTTTTCACGCAGCTCTCCCCTTGAGCCTGCGTGACTTTTCACGCAGCTCTCCTCTGAGTGAGCCTGCATGACTTTTTACGCATACTGCCTTGAGTGAGCCTGCGTGACTTTTTATCCCTTGAGCGTGCGTGCTTTTGTGCGTACGCTTTTAATATTTTATCAGATATTATATGACCATTTTATCCTTACGACTTTTGTCCCGAGCATGATATGTGCACTAATATGACCCCGGAGAACAAAGAGTTCCTACCTGATACATGTACCTGAATGTCCCAGTTCTTGTTCATGCTCGACAAATGACTCGTAACTCCACGTAGCGTATTTACAATGATGCATTACACTAAGGAGGGTAGCACATGTTGACATACTGATTGACATGGATCCTCTTTGGGGTACTCGTACTAAAGTACGACTTTAGGAGGATAATCATGTAGGCCACAGCATGTGAGTCCAATATTTCACCTAGGGTTAAACTAGGCAACTAAATATACTAGATGCATGGGGAGGGCAGAATCCCGAGATCGTGTTACACCAGCCGCCTTGAGATATTGTCTTGACGCGCCGGCTGGTCTCCACGGATACTGTGTCATCTGCAACGAGTGGATGACTGTATCCGATTAATTCCTGCTATATATTATATGTTTTAGCAAGGTGGCCTTACGAGGGACCTGTGCTCAATCATACATGTCTACACGAACCCCTGGGTGGGCTAGCCTTGCTGGAAAGATACGATCTGAGGATTTCTACATAACATGATGCGAGGATAACCTCGTCCCACTAGAAACTCGTAGACTTGATTGGCCGTGAAAACGACTTGCTTGTATCCTATTACCTTCCGTGAATAACTGAGGGAAGCGGACTGTCATGGTACGTGATCCAACCCATGTTCTTGTTTGATTGTTGGATTGGTTATCGTACTATGATAGGCTGTGGACCGAAGTTATGAACGGAAGACATATTCTGGTTGTGAAGTGCTACTTCTGTGAATGACTGAGGAACATGGTCTATCATGGTGCATGATCCAACCCATGTTCTTGTTTGATTGTTGGGTTGGTTATTGTGCTGTGATAGGCTATCGACCGAAGTCACGATCAGGAGATTTTATTGTTTATATCTTTTAACTTATGTGAATGTTATAGAGTACGACACGTCCCGACTCCATGCGGCACCTTTTGTCCTTGTTTGGTTGTAAGGGTGCCATATGGGTTCGAAAATGTTGCGCTACCCTATAATAGTAGCATAAGTGTTACTATTATCGATCATTCTATTAACTGGGTTTTTAATCTTAACTCTTGTGCCCCTTTGGCGGTACTTGCTATTCGGGGCTGACCCCGCTGGTTTTGTTTGGCCAGATCTCGTAGCAGAGCCGGAGGACACGATCTTCCTTCCTGACATCCATGGTGCATACTAGGAGCATGGCAGTTCGGGGACTCGAGTGGGTTTCTTCTCCACCACTCCTGCTTATACTTTTGCGGCGTTTAGCCACCGGCACCTGTTAGCCGGATTACTTGATATTTTGTGTCAGTACATAATTATAATTAAACAGACTGCAGCTGTGTATAATTTTGTACTCCTGACTCTCCGAGATAGCTAAATTATAAAGCTAGTCTCTCATGATCATTTTGATGAAGCGTCGGGGATGCCTTACTGCTTATCTTTAATGTTCATTTATTTGCTGATGTGATTTGATTGATTGAGACATAGAACTCTGTGGGACCATAGGAGACTTGATTGTAGCATGTACCCCCTAGTCTCTCGACAGCCATGATCGCCGTATGATGTTACGTACCTCATATGGAGTAGCTGGCCTAGTCCGTCCCCGTATTTCGATACTGGGGCGTGACATTTGTAAGCTTGAGCTTGGCTTGACTAGAATTAATCGAGCTCAAGCTCGAGCTTGATAAAAAATTTATTTTAGAGCTTGAGCTTGGCTCGAGCTTGCTTATATGCTTAAGCTTGGCTTAATTTGAGCTCGAGCTTGGCTTGATAAGCAAGCTTGATACGAGCTTGATAAACAAACTTGATAAGCTCAAAATCAAGCTCGTTAAGCTTGACTTCAAACTCATTCAACTTTATTTCAAGCTCATTAATTTGAGCTTAACGAGCTCAATTTCAATTTAGTTAGGTTAAACTTCAAGTACCTGTAATATTAATATTTTATTCATCAAAATTTAACTAAAAATAATATAAATTATTAAGGACATATAAATATATAATACACAAATATATATATATATATTTATTTATTATATATATATATTTTTATTTATATATATATATATATATATAGTATTCAGCAGTAATCACAATCACATCAAGAAAGCCTTCCGGTTCTTGGACTTCTGGAGCCTCCATCCCCAATTCAAAAACATCGTTCCCACAGCTTGGAGCTCGGCCAATGACCCCGACCTCCTCGCTCGGGTTGCAGCTAAACTTAAAGCGACCAAGGAAGCACTTGCAACATGGAGCAGGAACGCCTTCAGCAACATTTTCCAAGCTATTAAATTGGTGGAGGATGACATCACTTGGGCGGAGATTCTGTTCGCCACGGACAGGTCATCGAAGAACCGCGCCACCCTACATCTCACCAGAGCTCTCCTCAAGTCTCGACTGAAGATCGAAACAGAATTCTGGAAGCAGAAATCCAGGTTGGCTTGGGATGCAGAAGGAGACAGAAACTCGAGCTTCTTTTACTCCTGTGTTAGAGGCCACAGACAATAGCTGATCATGCACCAAATCGCAGATGACAACGGACGACTTCTCACTGACAAGCGGAGCATTCAGTCGGCCGTCGCTGATTTCTACTCCAAACTCTTCTCCAATGACACCATCCGCAAGGATGAGGAGTTCCTTGCTAAGATCTCCAACATGATCAACATCGAGGAGAACGAGCAGCTTCTTACCCTCCCTCAGCGGAGGAAGTCAAAACTGCCGTATGGGCTCTGGATAAGCACAACGCCTCTGGTCCAGACAATTTCTCTGGTGTCTTCTTTCGTATGTGTTGGGACATAATCAAGCACGACATCCACGAGGCAGCAATTGCCTTTTTTTCAAGGAGCCAGGTACCCAAAATCCATATCTCGAGCCAACCTTATTCTCATCCCCAAAAAAGACAACCCGGGCACTTTCAAGGACTTCCGTCCCATCAGCCTATGCTCCTTCACCAATAAAATCATTTCGAAGATTATCGCGACCCGTATGTCTGCACTTCTTCCCAAGATCATTTTCGAGGAAAAAAGCGGCTTCGTTCTGGGAAGGAACATCACCGACAACATTCTCTTGGCCCAGGAGATGATCACGTGCATGAAATTCCCTTTCAGGGGGGAATGTGGCTATCAAGCTAGACATGGAGAAAGCCTATGACCGTCTGGACTGGCAATTCATGATTTGGGTGCTTAGGGCCTTCGGCTTCTCGGAACCGTGGATCGACATTCTCTTCCGATCCATTAGCGACTCCTGGTTCACCACCATCATCAACGGACAAGCAGACAGCTTCTTCAAAGCCAGTCGCGGGGTAAGGCAGGGAGACCCTCTATCCTCTACCATCTTCATCATCGCGGCGAAAGTGCTTAGCAGAAATCTCAACAGCTTAGCCAACTCGCCCAGATTCCACCACTACCACCGGCTGCCCCTAATCACTCATCTGGCCTATGCTGATGACATCCTCATCTTCTCAGCAGGTGACATCGGGTCGGTGGAGGCAGTCCACAGAATGCTAGAGAGATACACCAGATGCTCCGATCAGAGGGTGAACCCCGGCAAGAGCGTCATCTACACCCATCATAAAGCCGACAGGGACCACTCCACCACCCTCTCCAATCTGACCTCCTTCTCCACGCCTACCTACCGTTCACTTATCTTGGCTGCCGTTGGTATATGGCAAATCTAACTCGGGCATCTTCGAAGGCCTGGTCAGCAAAATAAGAAAGAAAATTGAGGGCTGGCATAACGCTACCCTATCCCCAAGAGGCAAGATGATCCTGATCAAGCATGTTCTTTCCTCCATCCCCATATACACCCTGGCAGTCTGCTCCCCCCCCCCACCGAAGAAGGTCCTATCCTCCCTTGAGACCCTTTTCTTCAACTTCTTTTGGGACTACAACGGCGGCAAAGACAAGCACTACTGGGCCAGCTGGGACTCCATGGCCAAGCCTACCAGCGAGGGAGGGCTGGGGTTCAGCAGACAAGCACATATTGTTGACGCTTGCTCCATGAAGCTGTGGTGGAAGCTCCGTACGGAAAACTCGATCTGGTCCCGATTCATGAAGGCTAGGTATTTTCGGCATTCCCTACCAACGATGGCTACAGCCAACAACAGATCTTCAGCCAATTGGCGACGCATTCTCCTTAGTCGAAACCTCGCGGAACCCTTGATGAACACCAACACCTCCGACGATTCGGGAACGATGCGGTGGTCCTTGAATTCCGATGGCGAATTCATGTTAGCTTCTGCCAGAACGGTGACGAGAGGCACTGGAGAGCCCAACCCCTTCCTCGCTCCCTACTGGCAGCCCATCATCTCCAATAAATGGTCTATTCTCATCTTGAGAGCGCAGCGAAGAAAACTTCCAACCGATGATGCCCTCAATTCCATCGGCTATAGCCTAGCATCGAGATGTCACTGCTGCCCATCTCCTTAATTAGAAACCGCAAAACACGTTCTGCACTCCGGTGATCTCGCAACTCAGCTGTGGTCTCACCTCACCATCAGATGGCTACAGCACCAACAGGCCGGGGGCTTCAACGATATCCTCGCCAACTAGGAGAATTCCAACAGGCACCAGATCATCGTAGCCGCCGATATTTGGGTATTATGGAAGAATCAGAACAAGTACAAATACGATGGACGCCTATACAACTCCCCACAACTTTAGAGAAGTCTGTAGACAAGTTCCCATAGTCAGCAATCGATGTACTCTCGCCCCGGGCAGGCACCAGAGGTTGTTGCCTTAACTGCTGGCCTAGCGGTTTTTGGTCCAGTTTAGTGAGCGCTCTCCGTCACTAACTGGCTTCTTATTTTTTTGGGTCTTTCGAAGCGAGTCGTGCTTCCTTGTATACACTACTAAAATCTGTCCAATTGGCGACGTAAATTTAGCGACGTTCACCGAAAGTCGCTAAATTACTAATTTAGCGACTGTAGGAGCGTAAAAAGTGCTTCAAAGAAAGAGTCATCTCATTCATAAGTGGCCTGCTTTACGCCTAAACAGAACGGGTAATTTCTTTATGCCCAAGACAAGGCTAATCGTGTTACGCCTAAGCAGATTGATCATTTTACGCTTGGGTCTACATCGCCAAGGACAGAGCAGCCTCTTTTACGCTGGAGAAAGCTGTCAAATCTTACATTTAATGCAAACTTTGACATGAAGATATCAATGATGGCATTTACCACAGAATCCAATGGAATTTGTCTTATACAAAGACCATTGTTGTCGTTTATAGAGATCGAGCTACTTTACGCTCACTGTATGGTTTCTTTTACGCACGGAGTTTTACATGAGTCCTTACGCTCATAAAAAACAATGTGTGCGTGAAGTCTATTTGAGCCATTTTACGCTCAAGGTTATTCAATAACCACTTTACGCTGGAAACCTATGACGGAGCTAGTTTACGCTCATCTCACTACGCCCAGAGGATGTTAGGGCTATTTTACGCCCTATTCTTTCTGGCCAGTTTAGAACGTGGTTTGCCTACGTGGCCTTCATGCCACATATTTCGAAGAACGTGTGTACATGTATCCTATTCTTACTGAAATGATGGGACGCGTGTCAACATACGCAAAGGATGACTCTGATCATGGGTGGCAGTTGTTAGCGTAAAGACAGATTTTGATGCTCTTTTACGCACGGAAGCCCCAGTCTATAAATAGACTCATTTTTCTCATACAACACACAGAGACAGGAGAGAATAGAGAGATCAGAACTTCGAGATTTTGATTCTCCAGTTCTTCTTCAATCTTTCTTCCAGAACAGAGTGAAGCAAAGCAGGAAAGCATTCGGCCTCGCCATCAGTGCCCACGTGCGTCGATACCTTTCTGGTGACAGTTCTTCCAAGTTGTTCTACTTCAAGCAGTGATCTTCATCATCATCATATGGTCCAAGGAACAAAGTGATCATTTACAGATCAGACTTCCATAGCAATACTTTCCCAGAATCAAATTTGTACTTCTTGTACTTTTCTTTGTTTTATTTTCAAAAGCCAATTCCTTCCAGGCATTTTGTTAAGTGAAACAAAAATTGCGACTCTGCTGGGGACTACCTTCTCCTCTGACAAGGAGGTGATTGCTCAATATGATGATGTTTCGGTCGGTTCGACCAAGAAGACTCTGGTTGTGCACTTCGACCAGACTGTCTATGAAGAAATGCTCCGAACTGGAGGTGGTTCTCGCCACTCTAATGTTCAAAAGTCTCGCAAAGCGCAAAAAGTTTGGATTCCCAAATCCAACGGTTTCCGATCTCTCTGTTGCTTCTGATGACAAGGGAATTCTTCCCACTCCTGTCGTAGGGACTCCCGTTCGTAACGAGGCAGTCTTTACTTCAGAGTTGCACTCAAAGTGTGACGATTTATCTCCGTTTGTAACGGTGAAGATAATCAGGTTTTAAGCCCACTACGTAAGAATCAAGTTTTACGCTCAGTGGGTAAGAACTAAGTTTTACGCTCAGTACATAAGAATGAGTCTCCCATTCGTAATGGGGCGGACTCTAAAGTTTGTGCTTCTGGGTGTAAGAATCAGTCTCCCGTCGGTGACGTGGTAGGCCCAAATAAATTATGCTCCTCGCGTGAAACAAAATCTCCCGTTTGTAACGTGGTAGATAACAAAACTTTACGTTCCATGCGTAAAGATAAGTCTCCTGTCTATGACAGTGTAGATGAAATTCACAATAATGTTCACACATCTAATGTGAATGTATCTAAACGTGTGCAGCGTAAAAATGTTGTCGGTATGTCCTACACCAACAACCTTCTTATACTGCTTTACGCAAAGTACCAAACTTACAAATTACACGCCAAGAAAATGGAGTCCTGCGTGCTAAATCTCAAGATTTATGCACACAACTCCAAACGCGTAAAAATGTACAGTTTGGTTCTGCGAATGCAGCCAGTAATCTTCTTTATACACAAGGGACTAAACATTTTTCTACCCCAAATGTAATAAAGAAGAATACTTCATCCACTCCTTCTGACTTGCGCGAATTGCTAATGCAAAAGCGTAAGAATAGACAATCTCCGGTGACATTGCCCCAAGAAAAACATCATTGTGAATATCACCAGGTTGTGATCAATTGTTGTTGTTCGGCATCAAAACGATCAGTTTTTGATCGGTTGAGTTTCAATGCGCCTCCACATCAAGCTGAAGACCAAGAACATGAGTTGCCATATGTGTCAGTCAACATGGCATCTCATACTAACAGAGGACGACAACCAAGACGGAACACGTCCCAAACCAGGTCAACAACAGTTCAACAGGCTTCTTGATTCCTTTGAAGGAGTATATCAGAATACTCGGTCAAGAAGGCAAAGACTATTGCAGACTTCTGACTCGGAAGCTGGGGGTACTCAATCTTTTGAGTCTGATATCGATAGTGTGGACTCGTACTTCTATACAAATCCTTCTGTATCTTCAAGGGAGGTCGAATCCTACGCTGTTGGGGATGAACCAGAGACATCATCTGTTAATACAGAGCAGCGTCTTACCGCCGTTGAGCAATCACTGAAGGATATGCTTAATATGGTGCGAAGCATGCATCAAATAATTTTGAATCAGCAAACTGCTCAGCCGACAGTAGTGACACCGGCACCAGTAGCAGCACAAACTCAAGATAGTCAAGGGGCTGAAATACCTTTGAACATTCAAGAGCCTGCTGCTAATCAAAATTCTGTATCTCCGGATCCCATCATTCCTAAAGATGTACCACCTCCAGTGGGGGTCATGGTACATCCAACTACTCAGTCAAATGTGCTTCCTCAAACCAGTGAAGCCATTCAAGCAGTGCGTGAACTCAAAGCACAGTTTGAAGTTTTTAGGCATAAAGATCAGCTCCAGAGGTTAGGGATTAAGCAACATTATCCTCCTCATTGGAATGATGTACCCTTTCCATCGAAGTTCAAGCCATAATCCATGGTTTTATTCGATGGAAAAGCATCCCCCAGTCAATATATCAATTACTTTGATATTATGACTGTACACTTGCAGAAAAATGACGCTCTTCTCACTCGAGTGTTCATCGGGTGCCTCACGGGTTCAGCTTATGACTGGTATCGTAGCTTACCCGATAATTCTATTTCGTCTTTTGACGAATTCAAGGCAATATTTCTCTCCCGTTTCTATGAAGGAGGTATGGACATGAACATGTCCTCCTTGATTGAAATCAAACAAAAGGAGAAAGAAGATACTCGGACGTTCATTGAACGTTTTCGACAAGCTACTCTAAAGATGCCTCCTGCCAGATTCAGCGTTGATTGATACATACAAGATGAATCTGCGACCATCCATTGCTGTCTTCACGGATTCCCAATTCACAGATTGGGCTTCGTTTATCATAGCAGCAGTTTTTGTCGAGACCAATGGTAGGTTGGCTCATGAACACGGGATGATTTTCGCTTCAGAAGACAAAGGGAAGAAAAATAATCCTGGCAATAATCCTGGCAATCGTAATATGAAGGGAAAAGATACTCTTATGGTCAATCTTTCCAAGAACAAAACGACGCCAAGTAATCAGGAATCTTCCAGGCCAAAGGAAGAATACTCCTTTGACGAAAGTGATATCCCAGGGATATTTCAATGTCTGGTAAAAAGTGGTAAACTTCAAATTCTAGAGCCAAAAAGGCCTAATGAGGTGAACATGACTGACAATCCTAAATATTGTATCTATCATAGATACATTAATCATCCTACCAGTGCTTGTTATGTCTTGAAAAAGGAGATCCAAGAGCTGATAAATGGCTTTAACCAATGATGACCATACTGTCACAACCAATATGGTTTCTCTTCAGTTCGGGGATTTTCCTCCACAGCAAGTCCCAGATGGAATTATCCCAATTTCGAAGGCGACGATGAAGATTGTGAATATCCCGCCCGCCAGGGAAGAAAGTGCAGAATTGCTGCCGCTCACATTGAACAATGGTGAAATCATGTGGGTACATCCTGATTTAGTACCTGAGTTGGAAAATGAAGATAAAACTTCAAAATTCAAGAAAGGTAAGAAAGTCAAAACCTGCAACATGATTTCTCATGTTATTCCAGATCCTGATGACTTGGATCATCTATGGGATGGCCTTCCTCTTGAAGATAGACTGAAAGGACTAAACATCTGTCCTCCAAGTCTAGCTCCTCCTACCAAGCTCAAGCTTACCCATCAGCAGTGGCTAGCTATGAATAGTGTTCCTTTATACCGGGCACAATAAGTCTTTGCTGCTTATGAAAAAGCTCCAACAGGGATTTCTCCCAAATCCTTCCCCTCCCTTAACTACAGAGACGTCTATGCTTCATTCTCCGGTAGTTACAGAGGTTCCTTCCTCTTCATGTGTTGAGACACTTGTCAAAAGTTCACTGCCTATTCACTTGTATAGTCAGCAATCTGTCCTTCTCATGAAAAAGATGGGTTACGACTTTCAAAAGGCAGAAGGTTTGAATTATGATAAAGGAATACGTCTTCCTTTACAAATTCAAAATCAGAATTCTACTGCTGGATTGGGTTCTGAAGTTCCTCGTAGCAACTCTCACAAGAAGAAGGCTAAAGGAAGAAAGACTAAATCCTGTAATATGGTAGTTTCTTCTCCTGAGTCTGAAGAAAAACTTTTGCTGGTACAAGATCTGGAAAAGAGTACCACAAAGACTATGAGGGATCCTCCAAAGAAGCAGAAGATGTAGTGGAAACACTACCAGTTCAACCTTCTCCTATTCCTGCTAAACCGTCTGTGGTTGAAAAGGGAAACAGAAGGCACGCTTTGATATCCCATTGAAATCTGCTTCCAGTCAGGGGTCGTGATGAAGCCTTACAAGTTCGATATTTTAGCTCAGTTAGCCAATACTCCGGCTAGACTATCTATATTTGAACTGCTTCGCCTTTCCAGAGAAAGCAGAGAGACTTTGAGCGAAGCTTTACTTCAAGCAGATTCATGCTTGGCTCAACTCAAGACTCCCGATAATATACCAGTGTCATGTCCGCAATGTCATAGCGTGATGGAAGCAATTCCCAACATCACCTTTACACAAGAGGATATGCTATTGAAACATAACAAGCATGATAGGCCTCTGTGCTACACTGGATATATCGGATCCACCGAAATTGACAGGATTTACATTGATCCCGGGTCCTCAATTAGCATAATTCTTCAGAGTATGCTAAGACCCCTGAGGATTCCTACTAGTGAGCTGACTTACACTAGTACCATGATTGTTGGTTTTAACTCTGGCAAGAGCAAACCATTGGGAAAGATTCGTGATTCGTCTGCAGATTCAGATTGGTGATCTTCGAACCATGGTAACTTTCTATGTTATCAACTCGGACGTATCCTACAATATTCTTCTTGGAAGACCGTGGATTCATGAGCACAATATTGTGCCTTCAACTCTCCACCAATGCTTCAAATATGTGGATTCCCATGGAGTCGTAAAAACTGAGTTTGCTGTCCTTTCAAGGGTGTCGAAGCCTACTTCTCTGATTCAAGGCTTTATAAACAAGAGCATATGAAAGAGATATCAGACATGGCTGAAGACCAATCATCATCTGAGGATCAGTCTATTAATGAAGATCCGCCAGAGGAGCAACCTTTAAAGATCATAGTCAAGGGACGAATCCAATCCCGACCTGTCAATGATCAACCTTTGATAATCAAGGTTAAAGGAAGAACTCAAACTTAATCTGGGGAATCAATAAATATTCCTACTAAGAGCCAAGTTCAACCTTTTATGATCAAAGTCAAAGGGCGTACTTCTTGTACACCACCATTGATTGTCAATCTTGGCAAGTCTACGCAGAAGACGGATAATTGTCTATTGTTGACTAGTCCGAAGCGTAGCAATCAGATTGTAAATGATGTAAATATTAATCATTCTGTACTTTTCGATATCAATGAAGATTCCCTCTTCGAGTATATGGCTGTCAAGTTTATTGAGAGAATGACTTTATCTTCTGATAATCAAAGTCATCAATATGAAGATAACAAAGAACCAGAAGAAACTTTGTACATTGATCATAAGGAGAATTCATTTCCTCCTCATGTCGATGTCGGACCTTGTCGGACCTTATGCTCAAAGGTTCCTGACATCTTCTCCTTATCCGCTTCCTATAGCCGCTTCATCGCAAGCTTGCGTAATTTTCAGACGATACGAAGAATCCTATTTCGTGGTCCCATCTGATAAGAAAAACAAGTGCCAAATTGTGTTTGGCCTGGCCAGAAATATCCCTGTTACTCAGACAGACGATCTGAAGGATAAAGATAAGATAAAGGAAGAATCCGAATTGACAAATATAGTCAACAATCTATCAAGATTATCCAGAATATGGGATATGATTTGAAGACTATGCAAGGTCTTAATCAAGGCAAGGGTAGACGACTACCATTATACGGTGATCCGTTTTACCAGAAGACTCGTCATGGGTTGGGATATGATCCGTCCCACATATTTAATGACTATATACGAGAAGAATTCTCTTTTAGCTCTTCGCAATCATCAGAGTCCGATATATCTCGTTCCTCATATTGTGAATCCGGGCAAACCGATGATGAATCAGAACCATTTGAGAATGATCCTTGAGAATACTATCCTCTTTCTTGCAAGATATATCATTCTCTTATCAATAATGATGTATATCTTCAATGACATCTATCTCCTTATTCTCAGCTACCAAGGTTTGGTTAAGCTGATTGCTCACTTGCTTATTACCAGTTGGTATATAAAGTTGGATTCGTCATGTTATCAAGACCTCTGAATAAATAGCAAATCTATTTGTTTTTCTTATCTATCATGTCCATTTGACCTCTGCATAGATATTAATCTACTCTTCTTTGAGTTTTTACATACTATCACGTCCATATTACCTCTGATTGTATTGTATATTTTCAAACAGAGATTAATCTTCTGTCTTATCAGTCGATTAATTAGATTTATTATTTCATCATGTTCTCAAAGCCTCTGGATGAATATTAAATCTACTTATCTATCATGTCCATATTACCTCTGAATAGATACGATGTATTGAGTTTAGAAGATTTGTCATGTTCATATAACCTCTGATAAGTATTTTCTATCTCATGCCTGTTGTTTAGATTCCAAATAAACAATGGGATCACAAAACATATATATTTCTCATTCATTTGAGGAAACATTGCAAAATGGACAAGAGAAAAGATTACAAGGAACTCTTTCAAGGTGGAGTAGAAATATCTAGAAGTAACTGCCGTAGTTCTTCCGTTTACCAAGAGAACTCATAACTTTCTTCGTAGCCTCGGCACGTCGAGCCTCAGGGGTGCAAAAGCAAGAAAGTTTAGCAAAGGTGGTTATTAAACCCTCTTTGGCTTCATCAAGGGTCCTGATAGTTGATTCAGCCCCAAAGGCTTTCTCTTCTAAAACCGAGCTCTGGGTGAGGTGCAGATTTCGAGCTTCGATCATCTTTTCTCTTTCAGCCTTCAGGCGAGCTAATCCTGCCTCGAATTCGTGGATTTCATGATTTTTGTTCTGAATATCTATGTTCAGAGCATCATAAGCTACTCTGTGACTATGAAGTGCGGGCTTTATCCCAGCCAAGAATGCCTTCTCTTTAGCAACCTTCAGACTATGTTCACGGAGAGATTCATTGTACGTAGCCTCCCGAGCGACATAATCGGCTGTTAAGGCATCATATTCCTCTTCAATAAGACTTTCCACAGTCTTACCTGACAGCCTAAGATATTCTCTGATTGGCTGTTCAACACAATTTTCTCCAGTACGGCAGCTCCCTCAGTATCATTGAATAAAGCAACGTTCTTGATGGTTGAAGCCATTGCCGTCTTCAAAGTCTCATAATTGAGGCCCTCATTTAGAACCATTTTTATCAAGGTTGCCAAACTTTTGTAAAAAGTGTCAGTATAAATCTCAACTAGGAGATTTATTTCTATGCTGGAACTTGGCCTGGCAACAATATCCAACAGGTCTCTTCCTTGGAGATCAGAAGCAGATATCGGTGGTGCAACAATAGGATGAGACGAAGTCATTGCTGCTACTTGATCTCTAGACGCTTCAGGGATTGTTTCTCTAACATCTATAGCTACCATCGGTGTAACAACAGACGAAGGTAGAGCTGGCATCGTTACTGCTGATATTTGGTTCCCAAGAACCTCAGACGCAATGTCTTCAATATTTGTCACTCCAGCCGTTTCTGGAGTTTTGGTGGCGGTAATGTTGGTGGATGTGGTGACATCTACAGTAGCTGCTTGCATCGGCTTGTCAGAAACTGGTACTGGGTCAGTGGTGACAGTAGAGGATGTTATTATAATTTTCCCCAGTTTCTATTGGAAGTTCAAGCATGCCTCCAGCATTTTCTTCAATTAATTGCTCCACAAGATTCTCTACTGCTTCAGCTGTGGTGATACTTTCTACAGTTGATTCTTTATTCAAGCCGGGGTTTTCTCCAGTAGCCCCATCACCACCTACAGTGGGATCGACTCTAGTCTTCTCTCTGTGCTGATCCTCAGCAGGAGAGGTCACTTTGGATTGCGCTTCTTTTGCCTCAAACGATGGAGGATGTTCTCCTTGAGGCCCCACCTCAGGTTTCTGCACTTCCTCCTCTTCAGCATTTGCGTCTTCTAAAGAAGAAGTCTCTGCCTCAGATTCCTCATTCTCCTCATAGATTTCTTCTTCTTGAGGAAGAGCCACAGGCTTTGGTGCAATTATGACATCTGCAAAGCGAACAAAAATAAGTTAATATACAAATGATATATAATTCCATATAGGTTTTGTATAATACTTGGAATATGTACGTTTTTTCAAGATATGTATCATAATCACCATCCCAATCATCATCCTCAAAATTGAGAGCCGGTTCGTCTGACGGGATGCGTTCTTGATCAATGGTGGGTACAGTAGTAGCACCCTCTGTAACTTGTGCCTTGGATAGCAGGGATAAGTGAAGTGAGGTGCTAAGACGTCCAGGAGACAACAGTATTACGGCTCCTGATCCAACTACTGGGGGAGAAGCTGAAGACCCCTCACCTGGGTTAATTGAGGAAGAACTGACCAAATGATCCTCTTCAACTAAAGTATTATTTTCTGGAGAGAGGACTCTTGATTTGGAAGGTCCTCTAGTGGTAGACTTCTTCTTCTTTTCTGGAGTTTTCACCGGAGATATAACGACCGCACTTTGTTTTCTCTTTCGACCTTTGCCAATGATGATAGGTTCAGCAGCTGGTTCTCCAATTCCTGTAGGGATAACTCCAGGAATGGATCTGGAATGCCAGTATCGTCAGGGACATCTGCTGGCACCCTGACCTGTTCCTCGATATCTCCTTCCTTAGGCCACCTCAAGCTACCTTTCATATTGTAACCATGGGCAAAAGAACGAATTGAAGCATAGAAGTGGGCATACGTATGGAGTATACGTAATTTTGTGGTGCTAGTGGCAGTCGAAATTCTAATTTAGCACCAGTCCGAGCAGCACCGAAATACCTCCAACCCCTAGCTCCGTCAAGTAATTTCCCATAATAACGGAAATTAGTCAAAGGATTACCAACATGAAGTTGGTCATATCCAAATTGGCGAGCAAACCTACTGGGTAAGTACGGTTCAAACGCACAACTATCTTCATTTATGTACATCAGATGAGAAGGCCTGATGCACTGAAGCCACCTAAAGACTGACTGTGGCAATACAACTCTTCCTTCAATTTCATCTTCAAATTGGATACCGAAGCAATCCGCTGGAACTTGCGGCCGGGAGAAGTTCCAACCATAAGAATAATTCAGAACTGCTCGGGTATCTGCCACAGTCGTAGCGATCCATGTAGCTTTGCTGAATTTTTAGAGGAAGACCTCCGCATCATCACCTGGGCCTGGCGGTAACAGTCTGCAGTTGTGATGCAACAACCAGCCCATCAGATAGGTATAGGGCATCTCTACTCTAGGGAAAACATTCCGATGAGGAGCATTGTTGATTAACTCCTTGCCGAAGGTTCTTACACCTGCATTTATCCGACACACCATGGCCGACAGCAGGTTGATCCTGACTTTAAAAACCAGGCGTACTGCTGGCCATAACACACTGCGATGAATTCTGTCAACAGTACCAATACCCGGTACAACCCACCTTCTCAACCATAAAAAAGAAAGCCTGCCAGCAAAGCTCTCCGTGAGATTTTCTGACTACCATGTCTGAGGAAGCTCAAGGCTTCGGTTCCGGCAGGAAATTCTCCAGTCTTCGTAGATAGATATTTGTTCGTTGTAAGTAATCATCATTTCTCGAACCTTGTTAGAGGGGATTGTTGAATCTATGTTGATTACTGGAGCTTTGTTTTCTTGAAACCTTTCTTTGTCTTCCTTGGATATCTTATCCTTATGGAAGAAGAGATAAGTCGTCCACTTGTTGATATACGCCAAATGGGATGGACTTTCATGCATCGTGGTACAAATCAGGTAGTGGCACATCAGTTCTTCGTATATCTCAATTAACTGAGGGTTAACTCCTCTGATTTCAGCAAGCTCCCTGTTGGAGGGAACGTATTCTTCATATGGGGCCTCCCCCATTGGCAGCTTCGAGACAAACTGCATCTCATGAAGGGCAAGACCCATTTCACCTTTCGAAGTAGCAAAAGTTCCAGTTGAACTTAAATATATTTCCATCAAGGCCAAAAATAAGTTTCCATTCGGAGGAATACCATAACTGGTGGAAGCTACCGCTTCGTACAGGCCAATATCTTTCAACTCTGCCTCAAAGTTCTTATCCAAAGGCTTATCTGAATCCAGCTCTGGTTGAATGTAGTTAACCATCCTGGCAGTCTGGGGTTGGTTTGAGGATATAATACAGCATCCTTCATAAATTTATTCACAAACATCGGGGTTTGTACTGGCTGTATTAAACCTGAATCTTCGCTGGGATTAGAGCCTGGCATAAGGCCAAAGATAGAAGTAACACCTCCATTGGGAACACTAGCAAAGTATCCTATATCAGTGGCACGCTCCCTCTTAAAAACTAATTCTACCTGGTCGTCCATGACTGCTAGGAGTCAAATTTCACAACTATTTGTCGAGGATGAGTAGCATGGACGAATGCTGACAAAGTATAATCTCTGTCCATATCTGGAAGATACATGGCTCTATTTCCAAACTTGAAAATCCAAGACTCCTTCTTGGGGTGAGTCTGGGATTTACAATCAATGGCATCTCCAAATAGAAAGGCTGGTTTTGCGAAGTGTTGTCCATCTAGTGAATTCAACAATTCCATCATGGATAGCAACAACCTATCCCCTTGAGCTGCTATCAACTGTGCCCTCTCTACCGGATATTCGGGATTCGACTGAGGAAATTTGACATGAGATAAATCTTCCAAATAGTTCGAACCCACCATGCCAACTGATGATCCGAAAAATTCAGCAAGAGGGTGAACTCGCAAATCCACTGATAAAATAACAAAAGAGATCGAGTTAGTTCGAAGTTTATGAAGTCTTTGTTCGACAAAATCTCTTCAATGATTGATGAATTTTACGCTATCAGCATAGTAATATGAGCGTAACACAACTTTTTACGCTGGCATGGATAAACATGAGCGTAGTTAAAAGTTTTACGCTAGCACATTAACTGTGGGCGGAAGACAAAACTTTACGCTGACACGTGTAACGTGGGCGTAGTCTTTTTATCTTTTACGCTAACACGAACAACGTGGGCGTATGATGTTGTTTCAGTTTTACGCTAACACGTACAACGTGGGCGTAAAGAGCTGAAATATCTTCTTCCTCGACAATCTTTTTTTCCAGCCAAAGAATAGGGTTTTACCTATCATAGGCGGAGCCACGGCCGGGTTGAGATTTCGTTGTGGTGTTGATGACTGAGTAAGGGTCTTCACATGATCAGTCGATGAAGAATCAATGGCTGGCTTCTTCCCCTTGCTGTCGGCGACGGATGATTTCTTAGGAGCCATCAGATCAGAGTTTCGAAAAAAGAAAAAGCAAAGAGATTCAAGAAGATGAGTAAAAATGCTTTCTCTCTCTAAAAAGACCTATTTATAGAGAGATTTAAAACCGATTGTTGGATATCCCCATAAATCACGCTGACTGTTGGATATCCCTGCCCTTACGCGGATGACTGTTGCGTATCCCGCATTTTACGCTGGCTGATCAAATCTCAACTTTTACGCTTATGTTCAAAGTGTTTCAAATTTTGGAGAGATTTGAAAACTTTGAAGGGGGTCTTGTAGGAGCGTAAAAAGTGCTTCAAAGAAAGAGTCTCATTCATAAGTGGCCTGCTTTACGCCTAAACAGAACGAGTAATTTCTTTACGCCCAAGACAAGGCTAATCGTGTTACGCCTAAGCAGATTGATCATTTTACGCTTGGGTCTACATCGCCAAGGACAGAGCAGCCTCTTTTACGCTGGACAAAGCTGTCAAATCTCGCATTTAATGCAAACTTTGACATGAAGATATCAATGATGGCATTTACCACAGAATTCAATGGAATTTGTCTTATACAAAGACCATTGTTGTCGTTTATAGAGATCGAGCTACTTTACGCTCACTGTATGGTTTCTTTTATGCACAGGAGTTTTACATGAGTCCTTACGCTCATAAAAAACTAATGTGTACGTGAAGTCTATTTGAGCCATTTTACGCTCAAGGTTATTCAATAACCACTTTACGCTGGAAACCTATGACGGAGCTAGTTTACGCTCATCTCACTACGCCCAGAGGATGTTAGGGCTATTTTACGTCCTATTCTTTCTGGCCTAAGAACGTGGTTTACCTACGTGGCCTTCATGCCACATATTTCGAAGAACGTGTGTACATGTATCCTATTCTTACTGAAATGATGGGACGCGTGTCAACATACGCAAAGGATGACTCTGATCATGGGTGGCAGTTGTTAGCGTAAAGACAGATTTTGATGCTCTTTTACGCACGGAAGCCCCAGTCTATAAATAGACTCATTTTTCTATACAACACACAGAGACAGGAGAGAATAGAGAGATCAGAACTTCGAGATTTTGATTCTCCAGAGCATTCTTCTTCAATCTTTCTTCCAGAACAGAGTGAAGCAAAGCAGGAAAGCATTCGGCCTCGCCATCAGTGCCCAAGTGCGTCGATACCTTTCTGGTGACTTAGTTCTTCCAAGTTGTTCTACTTCAAGCAGTGATCTTCATCATCATCATATGGTCCAAGGAACAAAGTGATCATTTACAGATCAGACTTCCATAGCAATACTTTCCCAGAATCAAATTTGTACTTCTTGGTACTTTTCTTGTTTTATTTTCAAAAGCCAATTCCTCCCAGGCATTTTGTTAAGTGAAACAGCGACGTTAGTAAGAACGTCGCTAAATTCTAATTAAATTAAATTCCCCCTCAATTCATTTCCTCCATCCATTTTACTATCTCACTCTCTCCTTCCGGCGCTCTCACTCTCTTCGACGCTCTTACTCTCTCCGGCAACTCTCACTCTCTCCGGCGACTCTCCTCCGGTACGTGACTCCCTCTCTTTTTTTTCTCTCTCTCTCTATTTTTGTTGTTGGTGGTTGGGGGTGCTAGTGGCTCGGGGGGAGGGCAGGAAGGGTACGGGTGGTTGGGGGTGAGGAATGGTTGGGGGTGGGACAGGGGGGTGAGGATGGGGGCTGGAGGAAGGGAAGGGTTAGGGTATGGGTTAGGGGTGGGTGTGTGGGGGGGGGAAGGGGCGGGGGTTAGGGCAGCTGGGGGGTGAGGGCAGTGGAGAGGGGGTTGGGGTGAGGGGGGGGGTTGGGGTGAGGGGAGGGGAGGGTTATGGTAAGGGTTCGGGTTAGGGTTAGGGGTGGTTGGTGGGGGAGGGAAGCGGGGGTGAGGGAGGGCTGGGGAGGGAGGGAGGCTGGTGGGGGAGGGGTTAGGGATAGGGTTAGGGTTAGGGGTGGTATAGGGAGGGGAGGGGTAGGGGTGCGGGGGGGGGGGGGCTGGGTTAGGGGCACCGATAGTGCCGAAAAATCGGATAAATTAGTAATAATTATTTTTTTTTGACACCGAAAAATTTGATACTCCGATTCGAAACCACGTACCAATAGTGCCGATATTTATAACACGTAGTTTTGTTGGTTGGTTAATGTCGTCGTCTATTTTTCTTGATCCCGATACTCATAGGAATGGTTCCGAGTCAAGGCCGTAGTATGTAGTATTCATTTTAGTTTGTAGTATATTTGTTTTAGTTTTGAATTTTATTCGTTTTAGTATGTAGTATGTAGTAGGAATGGTCTCGACTCATAGAAATCGTCCCGAGTCACGGCTGTAGTATGTAGTATGCAGTATTTTATTTTAGTTTTGAAGTTTATTCATATTTACAGATATCTAGAATAGCTATATTCATGTATCTGCTAGACCGTTCATGGATGTACAATCGCATTCGAGATGACAGGTGCGGTGTGCGAGATGAATACATCGTCGGAGTAGAACAATTCCTCCAATTAGCGAAGGCGTTTCCTCAATCCATGGACGGCATGGACATTAAGTGCCCGTGTGCAAAATGTCGGCCAGAATTGGATGTGACGTATCACTTATACATAAAGGGTGTCCTTCCAAATTACTACCAATGGACCGCATACGGAGAGCTTGTACCTTTAGCATTCCAAGCGGAGCCTTATGTGGAGCCTTATATGAATCTCCACAACCGAATAGGTGTCGACAACGAGTACGTGAACATGGTCTTCGACGCTGCGCAGCCTAGTTTTGATCCATACAATCGTGTCGCGACTGAGGAGGCACCGAATGTCGATGCCGCGAAGTTCATGGAGTTGCTGGAGAATGTAAGGACTCCTTTGTACCCTGGCTGTGAGGACCATTCACCGTTAGAGGTGATCACTCGGCTCTTGAGCATAAAGTTTGACGTTAACATGTCGCAATAATGCTATAATAGAATGCTCGAGTTGATTACCGATATCTTGTCGGAGGGTGCCAAGTTACCGAAAGACTTATACCGCTCTAAGAGGATGGTGAGATCCCTCTGGATGGGATACGACAAGATCGATTGCTGTCAGAACGGATGCAGGCTTTACTACAAAGATCACGAGGATGCAGAAGTATGCAGATTCTGTGGTGCTGATCGCTACAAGCCAACTGCTGCAGGCAAGTCTAGAAGACCGACTGCTTTAATGCACTACTTGCCATTGATGCCGCGGTTGCAGAGGTTGTTCATCGTGAAAGAGACTGCCGAAAATATGAGTTGGCACAAACGACAATAGACCGAAGGAGTGTTGGATCACCCATCTGATAGAGAAGCGTGGAAGCACTTTGATCGAGCATATCCTAATTTCGCTTCTGATGCGCGTAATATAAGGTTGGGGCTCTGCTCTGATGGTTTCACCCTATTTGGTCTTTCAGGCTCCCAATATTCATGTTGGCCGGTAATCCTTACTCCGTACAACCTATCGCCTTGGATGTGCATGAAGACACCTTACATGTTCTTAACTATTATCATCCCCGGTCCAAATAACCCGAAGAGGAACATCGACGTATACTTACAGCCATTGATAGATGAGCTGAAGCAGCTACGGGAAAAAGGGGCGTACACGTATGATGCTTCAAAAAATAGAATTTTCATATGCGGGCAGCACTAATATGGACAATCAACGACTTTTCAACTTATGGAATGTTATCTGGATGGAGCACTCATGGTCGGCTTTCATGTCCGTATTGCATGGACCTCACTAAGGCTTTTCGTTTGAGACACGGAGGAAAGCCAAGCTTCTTTGATTGTCACCAGCAGTTCTTGCCGAAAGACCGTCCGTACCGTAGGAACAGAACTGCTTTCCATGTCGAAGCTATGGAAAAGGGCGATCCACCGCCAATGTGGTCCGAAAAGGACACATAGGAGTAAGTAAAAGAAATCCTAAGTGTTATTGAAGATCCTACAACGAGCAGCCGTTGCGAGAGATTTGGCGAAGATCATAACTGGACCAAAAGGAGTATATTCTGGGATCTGCCATATTGGAGCACAAATCTGATTCGATATAACCTTGACGTCATGCATATCGAGAAGAACGTGTTTGATAACATAATTAATACTGTAATAGACGTCAAAGGAAAGACAAAAGACAATTAGAAGGCTAGATTGGACTTAGCCAAAATATACAGACGCCCTACATTGTACATGATAGACAATGGGAAGGGAAAGCTTTTGCGGCCTATGGCAATCTACTCGCTGGACAAGGAGGACAAAGTGAGACTTTGTAGATGGATCCAGGACTTGAAATTTTTGGAAGGATACGTCTCCAATCTAAGAAGATGTGTCGACATAAAGGAGTGCAAACTGACCGGAATGAAGAGCCACGATTGCCACATATTCATGGAGAGGTTAATTCCTGTTTCATTTCGGGAATTATTATCGCCGGTAGTCTGGGATCCATTAACAGAGCTTAGCATATTCTTCAGAGATCTTTGTTCTTGCAAGTTGCTCGTCGATCGTTTAGAGAAGCAAGAGAAGGACATTGTAGTAACACTTTGCAAACTTGAGAGATTTTTTCCTCCTGCATTCTTCGACTCAATGGAGCATTTGTCGATTCATCTTATCCATGAGGCTCTTGTTGTTGGACCTGTCGGTTATCGTTGGATGTACCCGTTCGAATGAAAGTTGAACTACCTCAAGAGGAAGGTGAAAAAAAGGCATGGGTGGAGGGTTCTATTTGTGAAGCATATGTCCTTGAGGAGATTTCAAACTTATGTTCTATGTATTTTCAGTCCCATATTGCTACAAACAGAACAAGGGCTCCCAGAAATGACGACGGCTATGAAGTTGGTATTGAGGCAAAGCTGAAAGTATTTACTGCCTACAGAAAACCATCTGGTAAAATAAAAAAAAGATATCTAAATGACGACGAGGTTAGCACTGCAATGTTATATGTAATGCTCAACTGCGACGAGGAAGAAGTGGACAAGCTAGAGGGATAAGTAAAATTATTTCGCGTGTTTTGTTGCTTCTGAATATAACTAATATACCTATGCTTCATTATTTTTCAGCATGTTTAAGGATGAGGTAACGTCCAACAATCCGTACGCAACCGAGGAGGAAGTAGAACAGCAAATGAGACTTCATTTTCCTTTTTGGTTGAGAGCATATATACGAATATCTTCACAATTTACTTTTTTGTACGTTTATACTTGCACATAATAATTAAGTTAGCATCGTTTTATGGTATTTAGGTTGATCGTCCGGAGGCAATCCTTGAGAATGAGTATATTAAAACTCTAGCCAAGGGACCAATTTATCAAGTGAAGACCTGGCCAAGTTACTGCGTAAATGGTTTCAGGTTCAAGTCAATAAATGCTCGAATAAGAGACGACTTTTTGGATTTAGATTCTACGAAGAATAGCTATTTTTTTCAGATGTAGTACGGTTTACTTAGCGACATTTTCAGATGTAGTATGGTTTACTTTTGTTTTTTCAGATATAGTATGGTTTACTTAGCGACATTTTCAGATATAGTATGGTTTACTTTTGTTTTCTTCAGATATAGTATGGTATACTTCTGTATTTTTTCAGATATGGCTCGACGTGGATCCTTTGGTTCCGGTACTGGTGGGAGTCGACGAGCCCGACAGTCTCCATCTACGACTCCTCCTACCGACTCCTCATCCCCCCGCACTCTAGTATACACTAGCGGTCTAGTCGCCGGCAGTGTCTCCATATCCGGCTCTAGCAGTTCGAGGCTAGGGCCTTCTTATTCTACGCAGCCAGTACCGTCGAGTATTCCAGAGGTCGACCCCACTACTGAGGAGCAAGCCGAGGCCGAGGCCCACGTCGACGTCGAGGGCGATGGCGAGGCCCACGCCGAGGGCGAGGGCGAGGCCGAGGGGCAGGCTACGGGCAGGGACAGGGGTAGAGGCAGGGGCAGGGGGACAGGGGCAGGCTACAGCTCCCATTTGAGATAGATCCTCCGTGTCGCCCGGAGGGGAATATGAGGTTGAAGATTTGGGCCTATACTTGGACCAGGCGGTAAGTAAAATTGTTGCATTTAATTTGTTTAATTTTATTATAAACTTGTTTAATAAATTTTAATTTCCATTTTTACAGGTATCTTTCCTCCTCCGTACACCGGTCGCTGGGTACATTCCTGCAATAGAACTATGGGGGGGCCTGGATCAACTGGAGGGATGTCCCGGCCGACAAGAAGACCTTCTGGTTTGAGCACTTTTCGGTACGTAAAAGTTTATTTCCTTTTAACATTTAGTATATTATTTTATAACTTATGTACTTCTATAATTTTTTTAGCGGACTTACTTCTTCCCTCACCACCGCGTCGTTGCTATCGAGGCTATTTTTTCCAGCATCGCCAGCAAGCTCATTAGGGACGCGATCCTCGACCAAAAGGATCGCGAGCGCCGGGAAGAGCCTATTCAGGGCTGGATCTCTGCCGCCGACTGGGCGATAATGAAGAAGAGATTCGATGAGGAAGCCTACAAGGAGAAGTCTGTGAAGTCTAAAAGAGCGCGATAGGCAGGGTCGCAGTGGTGTGGTGGATCACGGTCCATCATGGATTTCTTCACCCATATGGTACGTATCTTGCCGTATACCCATAATTAATACTTTATAGTATATTTCTTTCAACTTAACTGACAAATCATATAATAATTTTGTAACAGGTTGAATCGGGAGAAGACCCGAATATGGTGACCTTGTTCCTCGCCACGCACACGAAGGGGGAGCAGTTCGTAGACAACAAGGCCCGGGACACCTACGTAAGTTTTACTTAATGCTAGTTCATTAATATTAATTTTTAGTAACGTAGAAAATTCATATAGATGTTATTTCTAAGCCGAGTTTTAGAAGTTTACTTAATGCTAGTTCATTAATATTAATTTTTAGCGATCGAGTGAGAATTCATACAGATTTAATTTCTAGGCCGAGTTTTTGAGGCTTAGGGAGGCCAGGTCGACACTGTCACGCCTCGCTCCCGTAGGAGCGATCGTTATCACTAAGGCATGATGCCGCACGAGCCTAGGTTGCGCTCGTGCAAGGCGGGTTCCATAACGGCCGATTTTAGCGGCTGCGACGGGGTCGTCGCACAGAAGTCCCATGTAGAGACATTAAAACATGCAGCAGAAATTTAGAGCAACACAAGTTATTCAAAAGAAGCTCTTTATTGATATTGAAGAAAAGGTTACAATGGGACGCAAGGCCAAGATTACAAGTCTCTCAAGCTCACTCATCTCACATTACAAGTCACTCAGCTCTCTCTCATCCCTCAATACATGTCTTGAGCCAGCGGATGCTTTGGAAGGCGACATCCATACATTATGTCCTGTATAAGTCTTGAATACATGCGACCGCACGGTTCGAATATCCAAGGAACTCCGTGCCTCGACGCATCCAAGCGAGCTCCGCGCCACGAGCTTCTATCTGTGCCTGCACATAAAAACTATGTGGGTGTCAGTACTCAATTGTACTGGTGGAATGAGCTCCTCGCCCACCCATACAAAACCAACACATTAATTTACTTTGTGTGTAACATAGTCCCTTTATGATTGTCTTTCTACTCTTGCCTCAGGATCAGTTTTAGGACAGACGCCTTGGCCTATTTTGTGTCTTTAGACCATCCCGTGCTTGCAACAACGATGTTAACTCATACTTTGCCTCTAGACCCTTCTCGTGCCAACAACGTTAACCTATCAAGTCGTGTTTTCCTTACGGCCCAAAATCAGAGACGTAACTACACGATGAGGCTCTATTTCTATGTGATCGTACTAGGAATCCATCGTGCCGTGCCTCGCAACTCAATGTGACTTAACCATATCGCCGCCTCGCGGCCTTGCTACTTCGATCACCGACAGACCCAATCAAGACATGTGAACTAAGAGTCACTCGACAAACTTTGCCTTGCGGCGTTTCCTGACTTAAACTCAAGACAACTCAAATCCAACTTATGCACCTTATATGCCGACAACTTAAGACTCGACGCCAAGTCTCGTGCCGAAGCACGTCGCTTACGTTGATTGCCAAATCTTAGGCCCAAACACTGTGTTCTAACTGAACACACATTCAACTGACTCAATCCAAAGGTACACACGCGGATTGCCGCCCGTGCCGACCCATCTATATGAATTGGTCACTAACATCACAAGCTATCATGGACTATAGCCTTGATATTCGACGACCCTTTCAACGCAAGTAGCTATCCCCGCTGAAAGTTCTCGAATAACCCGAGCGGTTCGTCCAGCTACGGCTATATTATACCTGTTTCCTTACGGAACGACGCGGTCCCATGGCATCCAGGGTTGCCGCTCGTGGAAACTCCTCCTTGATGACAAGTTGTCCAATGACCATGCAAGACTCGACTCGAACTGACGTCTCACACAGTCATTCCTCTTCCAATGTTACCATCTCTTTCAGAACCAATATCAAGACTTCTATCATTTGAGACCCCTCGACGACCTACGGTCACGAGCATTCTTTCCACGTTCCCATATAATTTTATTCAACTCAATGCCTATTCGATAGTCCTTTCTCCAAAACATATTAAATCAACCGTGGTTCATGCCTTAAATACTAAGTCCGTGCATCGTGCCTCAAACCGACTTCTGATCTACGCGACGCTATCGCCCAAGACATACTTTATATGACGGGCCTTGAGACCGTAAGACTATGTGGTTATACCCAATCGTAGAACTCGTAGGACCGTGCTTGCTACCATTCTGATAGCCTAACATAACTTGTCTGACTTAAACGCACAATGAATCGACGAGCAAAGGCTGCGTCAAGCCATGCATTGCAGAAACTTGTCATTCATGTGTTCGACTTCTGAATGACCAAGTCATTTGGATGCCTAGACTTATATCATAAGCCGTACAACGCAACTTAACTTATGGGACAAGCCAAGGCTATGCCAAGCCTTGGACGATAGGACCGTGCAAGCTTTATGAAGCATTTATGTGGACGACGCCTATGACTTAGGCTACGTTCATAACTTTGCCTACTCAACCAACTTTTCTTCTTCCAAGCCACGGGACGAAGGATCGAGTGTCATTTTCAAAGCACGCTGAGCACCAACTCTAAGCCGACCGTTGGACCTTTCCATATTCTAACTCAATTCGACCCGTTGGGATTATTCCCTTTAGCTATGTGGATTCGTCTCTTTTATTATCAAGCCTACTTGTGCAAGTTAAAAACATGCGATTTATTATATGAAGGCTAAGATGAGACAAGTTCATCGAAACTACCCCACCTGAGCGAGCGGTCGCCTCGACCGAGCGATGTCTTCGAGCAGTCGTTGCAAGGCTAAGTTCGAACGCCATCAGCATTTTGATTCTACCGATTGACTGAACGAGATGGGGTACTACATCATACACCACTCAGAAAAAGTTTCACCCTCGAAACTAACTGAGTACACTTATCGACTTATCACTTTACTCAATATTCAAGGACTCTCGCACACACTTCTCCTATGCGTTCCTCAAATCCGAACCACGCTCGTGTTATCCTTAATCCTTTCTTCAAGACTCACGATCTCAAAATCCTTAACACTTCTCGTTCTTCAAGACTTACATGAATTCGACGTATCACTTAGTTTGGATCATGCACATATTCCAGGCGTCTCCGAAATACATGCATTTCAGCCAAGCCTTGTGATAGTGAATCCAATTCCACCTATCGATCCATCCACTCAATCCTGAAAATCAATCCTACCGATGCTAACTCTCGCAACATGGACATCTCGCCTAGCCGTTAGGCAATCTATTTAGGCTAAAGTCAATTGTCAGTATTGGAATCACAGTTCCCAGACAACGGTATCAACACTGACCCCATTCTAAGGTCAAACCAAGTTGATAGTACAGGGTTTTATACCCAAGCTCGCATCACTCTGATTTCTAAACATCGAGCATCGATTCCCTATACACATCCTAATATTTCGTCGCACGGGGTCCGAGTCATTCAGCAAAGCCATCCTATTGTAAGTTTATTCAACCAAATCTTCGATACATCAATTTCGTTCGTTCAACAAGCCATTTCACATATTCTATCTCTTCAAACACGTCTAACATAATCTGCCTATCAATCCTTCCAAGTCAAACATGCTACGACATAATTCATCGCTAAGCAATAATTCACATTTTATACTTCCTAAGTCATTTATCCCAATTCACAAAATCGATCACAAGGTCATCTGACTTAACAATACATTGCGTCCCGATCTCACGCGAGTCAGATTATCCACGGTGGGCATGAATCACCATGCACGCTCTCGCGGAATAATCATCCCCATCGGGACGTAACTCTTATTCGAGTCCAAACAAATTCAATCTCGATGCGCAGATTGGACCTACTCAATCCTCAAGTTTATTTCATTCATCAATCGCAAGTTCTAACATCCTCAAATTTTTTCTCCGTATTAAACCGACAAAGTCGAGACAATCAAAGTTGCCGTATCCTGATTTTTCGAATTTGATCATTCCCGTGACATGAATCACCATGTCAGCGCTCACGCGGAACGATCGCCCCAAATCCGATGCAACACATGTGCGAGGCTAAAGTTACACTCGCACAAGACAAGATCATCGACGTTGTGGCTATCAACGTAAGCATCAAGATACGATCATTTTCATCCAACATTCATCTCAATCAAAATCCTAAGTATAGCATCCAACCGAACAATAACATTTGTACGATCGTCATTCGTCGAGTCAGAGTACCCTCGAGTTATCGCATATCGATCTTTGATACGCCTCAATACCATCGACGATATACGTAACTTGACGATCTTCCTTTGCAACCAATTTCGAGTCGTGCGAATGATGCCATCGTTCGACTGGATCATCTCCTCAACATTCTATTCAAGTTCGATTGTTATCCCTCGATTCATTCACAACATAAATTTCCTCAAACCAAATTCACGTATTATTCATCCGTCCATCTTAAGTCATCGACCAACGTGTTTCCACAATTCGTATTATTCCTTGCTAACTCAAATCATCGAGCAACATTCAATCCAATCCTTAGAGTCATTGCGTAACTTCAAAATTCAACTTTTCATGCACGCTATCTTTCCATCGTGCTAACTTTTTCTATATGATTTCACCTATCGATTCCCTTTATCAAGTCATCCGTTTGTTACACCTTTAACTTTTTTTCGATTCGATTTCATCTACTCGCTCATTTTCGCGTTTCATACTTGCGTAATCCTCAATCCCGTACACGTTCCATGAGCGTCAATTCTAATTTGTTTGAATCCACTTATCAAACTTTATGACAACAACACACTCAATCTAAGGCTTTGCATATGTGTGACGCTTGCTGATAGACTCATCGACACCCCGAATCCTCAATCGATCGATCGACATCCCTGAGGCTATCGCATACACCACTCAGGGATGAAGTCATTCAACAAATCCTCAACTTATCATTCGATTCTCAAATCTATCTCCTCGAATTTTCGTTCGAACGATTCCTTAAGTTTTAAGCACGCTCACCTATATCGCATCGACGATAATATCGTCGTTCGATAGCACCCCTATCGATAGTCATCCCCTGTTACTCAATCAAGTCTAACTCATTATTGTTCGACACTATTCAATTTCCATACTCGACTTTTCTAAGATCGATGCAACTTTGGTGTATATGCCCAGCCCGACTTAGCCAACCGTGCTTACGTAAACCATCTTTTGTTTCTTGTCAAAACTTATTCTCCTATATTTTACAAAATAGATAGACTGATTGTATGGACATCCCATGGGACATTTGAGAGAGAGCGCACCAACAATATCAACATACGGAAGTAACACTTCAGAGTTTGCGGAAACAACGGAGTTAAATAATTCAATCGATAGTCCAAGGACGTAAAGTCGTGCTCTGATACCATTATGTCACGCCCCGCTCCCGTAGGAGCGATCGTCCTCGCTAAGGCGTGATGCCGTACTAGCCTAGGTTGCGCTCGTGCAAGACGGGTTCCATAATGGCCGTTTTCAGCGGCTTTGACGGGATCGTCGCACAGAAGTCCCATGCAGAGACATTGAAACATGCAGCAGAAATCTAGAACAAACACAAGTTATTCAAAAAAAACTCTTCATTGATATTGAAGCAAAGGTTACAATAGGACGCAAGGCCAAGATTACAAGTCTCTCAAGCTCACTCATCTCACATTACAAGTCACTCAGCTCTCTCATCTCTCAATACATGTCTTGAGCCAACGGATGCTTTGGAAGGCGACGTCCATACATTATGTCCTGTATAAGTCTTGAATACATGTGACCGTACGCTTCAAATCGCTAAGGAACTTCGTGCCTCGATGCATCCAAGCGAGCTCCGTGCCACGAGCTTCTACCTGTGTCTGTACATGAAAACTATGTGGGTGTCAGAAATCAACTGTACTGGTGGAATGAGCTCCTCGCCCACCCATACAAAACCAACACGTTAATTTACTTTATGTGTAATATAGTCCCTTTATGATTGTCTTTCTACTCTTGCCTTAGGATCAGTTTTAGGACAGACGCCTTGGCCTATTTTGTGTCTTTAGACCATCCCGTGCTTGCAACAACAATGTTAACTCATACTTTGCCTCTAGACCCTTCTCGTGCCAACAACGTTAACCTATCAAGTCGTGTTTGCCTTACGGCCCAAAATTAGAGATGCAACTACACGATGAGGCTCTATTTCTGTGTGATCATGCTAGAAATCCATTTTGCCGTACCTCGCAACTCAATATGGCTTAACCATATCGCCGCCTCGCGACCCTTGCTACTTCGATCACTGACAGACCCAATCAAGACATGTGAACTAAGAGTCACTCGACCAACTTTGCCTTGCGACGTTTCCTAACTTAAACTCAAGACAACTCAAATCTAACTTATGCACCTTATATGACGACAACTTAAGACTCGACGCCACGTCTCGTGCCGAAGCATGTCGCCTACGTTGATTGCCAAATCTTAGGCCCAAATACTGTGTTCTAACTATACACACATTCAACTGACTCAATCCAAAGGCACACATACAGATTGTCGCCCGTGCCGACCCATCTATATAAATTGGTCACTAACATCACAAGCTATCATGGACTATAGTCTTGCTATTCGGCGACCCTTTCAACGTAAGTAGCTAGCCCCGCTGAAAGTTTCCGAATAACCCGAGCGGTTCGTCCAGCTACGGCTATACCTGTTTACCTCCGGAACGACGCGGTCCCATGGCGCCCAGGGTTGCCGCTCGTAGAAACTCCTCCTTGTCGACAAGTTTCCGAATGACCATGCAAGACTCGACTCGAACTGACATCTCATATAGTCATTCCTCTTCCAATGTTACCATCTCTTTCAAAATTAATATCAAGACTTCTATCATTTGAGACCCCTCGACGACCCACGGTCGCGAGCATTCTTTCTATGTTCCCATATCATTTCATTCAACTTAATGCCTATTCGATAGTCCTTTCTCCAAAACTCATTAAATCAACCGTGGTTCATGCCTTAAACACTAAGTCCGTGCATCGTGCCTCAAACCGACTTCTGATCTATGCGACGCTATCGCCCAAGTCATACTTTATATGACGGGCCTTGAGACCGTAAGACTATGTGGTTATACCCAACCATAGAACTCGTAGGACCATGCTTGCTACCACTCCGATAGCCTAATATAACTTTCCTGATTTAAATGCACAACGACTCGACGAGCAAAGGCTGCGTCAAGCCACGCATTGCGGAAACGTGCCGCGCATGCGTTCGACTTCTGAACGACCAAGTCATTTGGGTGCCTAGACTTATATCATAAGCCGTGCAACGCAACTTAACTCATGGGGCAAGCTAAGGCTTTGCCAAGCCTTGGACGATAGGACCGTGCATGCTTTATGAAGCATTATGCGGGCGACGCCTATGACTTAGGCTACGTTCATAACTTCGCCTACTCAACCAACTTTCCTTCTCCCAAGCCACGGGACGAAGGATCGAGTGTCATTTTTAAAGCACATCGTGCACCAACTCTAAGCCGACCGTTGGATCTTTCCATATTCTAACTCAATTCGACCCGTCGAGATTATTCTCTTTAGCTATGTGGATTCGTCTTTTTATTATCAAGCCTACTTGTGCAAGTTAAAAATATGCAATTTATTATGTGAAGGCTAAGATGAGGCAAGTTTACCGAAACTACCCCACCTGAGCGAGCGGTCGCCTCGACCGAGCGATGTCTTCGAGCAGCCGTTGCAAGGCTATGTTCGAACTCCATCGGCATTTCGATTCTACCGATTGACTGAGCGGGATGGGGCACTATAGACACGGTCAGAGGAAGCTGGTGCTAGCACTTTCTAGCACCGCCGCAGCTCTGTCAGATGACGAGCTGTGGATGAGGGCCGTTGGTGGCATGCATAGGGTACGTAGTTTGGTACGGGCTCCTATGGTGCCTTCATTGTGTCACAGGCCTCTACGACCGCCACTAGTGTGCCCAGCCCCGCACAGACTGAGGAGTCGCTCTGCCACCAGCAGAGTGTCGATGCACAGATCGCAGCTCTGCGTGATAAAATGCTGCAGATGATGGGGGCCGCATACAGATGATTCGCGCTCATCTCACGCTTCGAGAGGCTTGAGGAGACTACTGAGGCACTGCGACAAACGACCCATGCTACGCAGGAGGCTACACAGCATTTAGTCGAGCAGATGCAGCAGTTCCAGGATATGGATACGGAGCGACCGTCTGCTGGTATGCCGGGAGTATCGTCTACATCCAGCCGTGTACGGGAGGACATGCTCGTCCACCTGTTGTCACCGGAGGATTATCAGACGATCCTGGCGTGACGATAGTCATCTGGTGGCGCTCCTCCTCCAGCTCCGGCTCCAGCACCAGCTTCAGCAGCCGATCTAGCTCCAGCTCCAGGCGATCAGTAGTTTCGTTTTAGCTTTTTTGGACTTTACTATATTTTTTACTTTGTACGTATTTAGGGATATTTATTTGTTCGTTGAGGATATTGACTTTGTATGTATTTGCGGATATTGACTTTGTTCGTTGAGGATATTATATATGACTTTGTTCGTTGCGGATAGTATTTTTTTATATATTTTTTATATTCGGGAAGTTGGTTTACCATAAATATATATAATATGCATTTATATGGATAATAATGGCTCATTAATCCAAGATAACAAAATTATATGCACTAATATAGCGAATATCCCAAAAATTACTTATACTAATTTTATTTAAATGAAAAGTAGCCCTAATAAATTCAGGGAAGGTTTCTTCATAAAAAGAATATTAACTATCAATAACATTTATAGAAAGCATAACATTTATTTATGAAAAATAAAAATAATGGATCACTACAATAAATCACCAAAACATATATGCAATATACATCTACATGGACCTTTTTGGATGCACTACCCGACTACGTGGACCTGGATTGGGTTCAGGTCAAATTCGGACTAAATCGGTACAACCGGGTCTTCTAAAATTCTTTATCTTAATAATTAAATAATTAAATCTTTTATAGGAGTCGAGTCACAACTTGGCCTGATTTTTCTAGTTATAACACACATATGACTCGACCTTCCCTACCATTACTAAAACACTAGTCAAAGCACACAACCACACTCTCCGTGCCACAATTCCTAGTCATCTTGTACTTCAAATCTTAACCATGACTAAAGCTTTCTATAAAACAACTATGTAATTATAAATTCCAAAAACCCAATTTCAGTCAAATAAAAAAATAAAAATAATTCAAAAATTAGGGTGTTACATTCTACCCCTTAAAAGAAATTCGTCATCGAAATTAAAATAACTCATTATGGAAAGGAAAATATGTTAATGGTTCTAAGATGTCTCTAATGGCGTACTATGTCTGCATGGTTTTCCTAATCAAACATGTACCAAACAACCATAAACTAATAATCTACTTACTAATTATCACAAAATCAAGTTGTTACCTTCAGTTGCCTCTTGTGTCGTTGTTCCGTCTTCAATCCTCATGGCAAAGGCTTCTCCGGGTCGTTGTGTTGCATGTCGTCTCACCTGTGCAACTGTATCGCCTGGTCGGGGAGTGGTCCTCGTGAATATCCTCCTTGAGCTGGTACTAGAGGTGCTGGTGGGGTTGGTCGTCTAGTCCGCTTCTCGGGGCAAGTTTGGAGATGGTGTTGATCGGAGCTACAACGTAAATACTACTTCAGTCTCGTCGACAATCCTTTTCGACATGTCCTCTCTTTTGACAATAATGGCAGATAGAAGTTCTCGATTCGTATATGGGGAGACTCTTGGTTGTTGGTGTATGACGATGCGTATTTCAGGTCCTCCTGCCAATGTTTTTGCTGATGGTGTCGTTGGCTACGGTCGCTTCTCGCTGGTTCCCTTTCGATGGACTCGCTCCTAACGTCGTACTGCAGTAAGAACTCGGAGTAAGTGGTAGGTGCAACTGCCCCAATAAGCTCCTGTAGTCTGTAGCTAGCCCGTCATGGAACTTCTCAGCCTTCTCTTCTTCAGTCTGGATCAATAGGTACGAAGCGGCTCAGTCGTAGAAACTCAATATTGTACTCTTCCACCATCATGTTGCCATGGATAAGTAAAGAAATTTGTATCGCAATTCTGTTTTAAAAGTGGTGGGATAAACATCTCTTGAAGAGTTTGGAGAACTCCTCCCAAGTGAAATTATTTAGCCCAAGTCTTACCTCCTCCGTAAGCCACCAGTGGTGCGCATTGCCGGTCAGCTGCATCTTGACGATAGTCATCCAACGATCTTTTGGTAACCACTGCCTCCAACTACTGCTCAATGTTGGTGAGCCATTCATGAACTTCGGTGGGATCTTCCTTGCCCGAGAACTTGGCAGACTTCAGGCAAAAGTTTGTCAATAGTTCCCGTCGTCGTCTGGGGAACTGGTGGGGTCACCCTCTCTAGTACTGACATATTGTGATCCTCAATATGCTCCGTCTGTCTTGTTGGGCGTCCAACTGGATTTGTTGTTGCGCTTGTATCATCACGTAAATGGTCTGGAACAGCTGATGGGGATCCATCGCTTGTCCAAGCTGGGGAATATCGTCGACGGCATATATGGCAATGATGGTATCGGTGGGATATCCTCTCTCCTGAACCTTGGTGGGTGCGAAGCCGCTGGATCGTCTTGTTGGGTAGAAGAACCTCCAACCGGTGGCGGGGTCATCTCGACATGAGTCACTATAGTATCCTGCGGGGTAACTGCGGGTTCTCGTCACTGGCTTACGGGTCCATTTTTGCACTTAAACGAAACTTATAAGCTAAGGGAAAATGATATCAAGCAGGATGCATGTCAAGGAATAATTTCGAAGTCGATATATAGAGTTCAAGGACATGAAGCAATATAAAGATGTGGATGAGATCCTATGGGTCATTATATCCTATTTGCAGGCTCACGTCGGTACAGTAACGTAACCGAGGTGATTAACGTAGACCTGCATGTGCCCCACAAAAATATGTAACGCTCCAGTCCCAAAATACGTATAGGAACTGGATACGGTACATGCCAGCAACACTTCACCAATGGGCCAAATCTCAAAGTAAGCCCATTAGCGAAATAATTAAGTTATAATCATGATAACAACCCAACAACATAATACAAGTCATAGGTCACAACTAATCTCACCCACACAGAATTATATGACACAAGATATCAAGTCCAATAAAATAATACTAATAAAAAGATCTATCTAACATGAAATAGAAATAATAACTGTGCAGGTAAGACATTCCGAAACCACAGCAAAAAAATAAAGTATCGGCTACATGTCCACTAAAATAAAAGGAAATGAAGTAGCAAGTCTAAAATAAAGAGACATGTCTCAAGAGAAGTCCTCGACTACTATCTCATCCTCCTACGAAGGTACGTCACCTATCTCAACTCCAGAACCATATACCTCCGGGTAGTCCTCCTCTCTAACTAAGCCAGAAGAGGTCACCAGGTCCTCAGGGGACTAGCAATACACATAATATACATGCCTACTGTACAGTAAATAATATGCAAGAAAAATAGAATAACCAGTAGAGGAAAGAATAACACATAAAAAACTCTATAGATGGTGACATGTCATGAATATATATTAATCATGGCTATAGGTACATGTGACATAACCACAGTCCGTCGAGGCACTAACAGTCCTATAACAGGTTCTCTACCGTAGCCCAGAGAGGCACTAACAATAGAGGTATAACCAAGGCTAATAAAATACTCTCGTCTAAGGTACTATGAATTCAAGTCTATCTAGTCATTTTCAAGTCAAGTACAGGTCAAACAGGTCAGGGAACATGGAATAGGCAGAGCAACTATCACTAACATGAACAGATAAGAAAGACAGAAAAAGTAATATGGAAAATGAGTAACAATCTACGTGCACGTAAAACTAGAAGATAACAGTGATAAGGAGAGAGTAAAATGAACAAGAGAAAAGCAAGATAGGAAAATAACAATAATGCATATAAATACTATAAAGTTTGGCAAGGCGTACTTGCTTGGTACAGCGCGTAGAACCAACATAACTAACCAATCAATGAGCCACCAAAAGTCAAACTATCACAACAGTCTCCGGGGAATGAAACATATATTACCAACGTATTCAGAATAGTCAAATTAGCTAGGATAGCCTACCTATAAGTCCAAATTTTGAACACATGGGCAAAACGGTAATTTTGGGTCAAAATAGTTCCGCCATTGGATCCACTTTGCACCGAAAAGTTTGCTAGCATCTACGGTCTCTAAAGTCTTCAAGCTACATGTTGATGGGTCTGGTTTGACGATACGAACCCAATGGTATATCCAAAGTTGGATTCCGGTAGGTCGTGCACAAGTTCGCCCGTTGGATCGGATCGCGGCCCGCCAAAGTAGCGTTCCGGTCGACCTTCTCAGAATCGGACCAAACTTGGCATACAGCACTAGAAAAATAACACAGTCATGTTGGCGCAAGTTTATCTCGAGATGATGAACATGCACACAGTTATAGGCTAGTTTACAAAGAGATCGATACGGGGTATCTCGACGGATACGCTTCAATTTCGTCGCGCACACATAGTGAAATCGAGTTCCGTCGAATCCCACACATCGACAATATCCATACGCATCTTTTAATGCTCATGGGTTATAACTATGTCGCCCAATTTTTTGGGGCGCACGCCGTATCGATGATTTTCTTAATATTTAACAGTTTCAAAACAGTTTTTCGTCAATATTGAGAAACCGATTTCTCGGTGCACAGTCGTCAAAATTGACTTCTGTAAAAAAGGGTTCTGTAGCCCTATATGTTGGCAAAGATTGTTTTGAATTATTTTTCCAAGACTCCTAGTATTTGGTTCATAAACTATCTTCCAAGTCAGGGTTTTGGGACTGCATTCATGTTCTGTTTGGGTAGTTTTCTGACAACTTGGCATCGAATTTTTGAATCGATGGTTCGTCCCCATCAAATTCTATTTATAGGGACTTCTAGAGGGTTATGTAGGGATTCTAGAAAAGTTTACGAACTTGAAATTGATTAAGTAACTAGGAAGAAATTTGGTCATGAAGGGGAGTACCTCTCGGTGTATCAAACAGAGTCTACTCTGTTCGCGGCGGCCTGGGACTGGGGAGGCGGCATTCCGGTGCTTGTGTGGCAGTCTCAGGTGGTTAGAAAGGTTTACAAGGGCGTCATAGTTCTCCAATAGTTGATAGAGACGATCAAGTGTCATGGTCTTGGGTTGCGGACGAGAAAAATGAGTTTCGAGGGTTGTACTTATACTCAATTCACTACTAAAATCTGTCAAATCAGCAACGCCACAGGACGTCGCTAAATTCAATTAGCGACGTATTTAGCGACGTTTGGACGTAGTCATGATTTACCTAGTCGCTAAACAACACGACGTCGCAATATGTCGCTATTGCGACGACACTTAGCGACGCATCCGCGTCGCTAATTCAGCGACTACCAGCAACGTAAAACGACTGCAGTTGTCGACGTCACCTAGCGACGTTTAGCGACTTTACATATATCGATGCTGACCTGGCTTGAGAGCCAAATGGCGATGTTCTGCGACATTTTTATGTCGCTATAGTGCCGACACATAGCGACGTTTAGTGACGATCAACGACGATATGTATCACAGTTAGCGACGTTCCGATACTTACTTAGCGACGTTAGCTTTCGTCGCTGGACATCGCTAAACGTCACTGAACGTCGCTAAATTTGGAAAACAATAAAAAATACAGCATTTGCAGCAGCACCTACAATATTTGCAGCAACACCTAAAGCATCACGAACACAAAGTATCAAACAACACAGATACACAATCACAAACACGTTTGAAACACAATCTCATCAATCAACACAGATATATGTAAAATTTTAACAACATTGTCAAACATAATGCTCCACATAAGAATAATATATGTATAAACACATAAAAGACCCAACAATGGGCCATCACACAACAATATATATATAGTGTCGACTACGGCTGATCAGGAGGAGCATCACCACCGCTCCTGGAAAGAAGGTAAGCATACTGCTCCCGGTATAAAAAACCACCAACGACGATGAAGGAGGAGGCAATACAACTGCTGTAGAAGGAGACAGTGTAACCGCTGGAGAAGGAGGCAATGTAACCGCTGGAGATGGGTGCGTCCGCGTCTCCTCTAGGGCTAGCATCTGGCGCTGCATTGCTCCATGCAAGCCGCTATCCTAGTAACGTGCCATGAATGGACTCCTGCGTCCCCTGTACGTCCCTCAGGGTGCGCTCGAGCTCGTCAAAGCGTGTGGTGACCGACGCAAGCGTCCCGTACGCCTAAGACCCTGGCTGCTCAGAATCCTCCTCAGCATATCGTCGTGCAGCTCAGCAATTTGACGGGCAATGGTATCCTCGACTTGGGACGACTCGGCCTGTGATGGATGTGAATACACACTGGCAGAGGGAGCCCTGGATGCCTGCTGTTTGCCATTAAAATTGTTTGATTACAAATTTAAATACAAACAGAACAATGTTACAATATAGGACTTAGATGTAGTCATAGGAGTACACTTTTATTTATCTGGGTCCCTTGTGCCAATGGAGCGAGTGCTAATGCGTTGACTCCGTTGACGAGCTGACGACGGTTATCGGTTCTCTGAAGGATTGGATTGCTCTGGGTGCTGGAGCTTGCTGAGAGGAGGAAGACGTTGAGTGTCTGTATTGTTGACACAAAGTCACAGTCAACCAAATATTGACTACATTGACTAAATAATATTTGTATTAATTCAATACGACACACGACGACTGCATTCAGTTCAAGACAGATGACAGCTCAGTCTCCGGCTCTCAGTGTGTTCTGGAGTCTGTATTTTATAATTTCATTGAGTCTAGACTTGTGTACTCTGAGTCATGCTGAGCTCTTGGAACTTAGTCTATAACCTACCCAAAATTCCTAGCTCCACTGAACCAAACACTGCCCAAAAAAGCCCTTTTGAACCACTCTGTGCTCTGGAGACAGAGTTCGGGCCGAACTCTGCCTCCACACAGAGTTCGGGCCGAACTCTGTCCCCTAGAAATCAGGAACCCTAATTTTAGGGTTAGCTGGTTGCTAGTTGTCCAACGGCCAAATTTTTGAATTTTCCTACCCGAATTCTGGCCGAATTCTGCCTATAAAAACACTATAAATAGGGCATGAATTCTCTCATTTTAATTCATCCAATCTTCTCTTCTCTCTTATAAGCTTAATAAGCCATACCCTTCCCATCTACTAGCCACAAGCCTCCTAAGTCTCGAGTGCTCAGCATCTCTCAGTTAGGATTCTTGTGCAAGAGTCGAAGAAGTCGCTTGGACAATTCCAAGCAAATCGCCACTGCGATCCTTTGTTAGAAGTTGACGTGCTCTTCTGAAGAAAAGGCACGGGTTGTAAACTACTATTTCACAAATAGTGGATTTAATCCTGAGCTAGAGTTCTCAGGCCTGGACTAGTCCTCCACGAGGAAAACCAGGTTAAAATCGCTGTGTTTGCGTATGCTCTTCTGCTCTTCATTTATTTTCTGCACTTTACTCTGATTATTTATTGTTGGTGAAAGAGTTATTTTTAATTGGCTATTTTTCTATATAAACTCTATTCACCCCCCTCTAGAGTTGCCAAACTGTTCTTCAATTGGTATCAGAGCTCTGTTCTCTTTACAAGGACTAACATCATAAGAGCTGATCCATGGCAACCACACAATCCTTGATTTCCAATCATGGTGAAGGTCAGTCCACTCATAGGCCTCCCCTATTTGATGGGACTAACTACACATATTGGAAAACAAGGATGAGCTTCTATCTTAAGTCTCTAGACTTTGACCTGTGGACTGTCGTCACTGACGGTTACAAAAAGCCCGCCAGAATAGTTATCGATGGTGACCTCATTGAGAAACCACACGACAAATATTCTGTCGAGGAGAAGAAACAGGCAAGTCTAGATGCTAGGGCTATTAATGTTTTATTCTGTGCTATAGACAGGAATGAGTTCAACAGGGTCTCTACATGCACCACTGCTCATGAAGTATGGAGACTTCTAGAAGTAACGCATGAAGGAACCACACAGGTCAAGGAATCCAAAATAAGCCGTCTCACTCAAGAATACGAAGCTTTCAAGATGAAGCCAAGTGAGACGATCACTCAAATGTTCACAAGATTCTTCGACATCATCAATCCTCTATCCTCGCTTGGAAAGCAGTACTCAAACCACGAGAAGATTCGTAAGCTGCTCAGAGGGCTACCAAAGATTTGGAACCCTAAGGTGACAGCCATCATAGAAGGAAACGATCTCACAACAATGTCAATGGAGACCTTGATGGGTAAGCTTATGACTCACGAGCTTGACCTCAAGGACTTCGAAGAGCCTGCTCCGAAGACCAGGGAGATCGCACTCAAAGCTCATCAACGAAGAGCTAATCATGATGAGACTGAAGAAGATAATTCGGATGATGAAGACCAAGCTCTCATGGTTCGCAACTTCAGGAAATTCCTTCGCTTCAATCGAAGGAAGAAGGAATCTCAAGAAGACGATGAAGAAGAACCAACCTGTTACGGTTGCAAGAAAACTGGACATGTCCGAAAAGACTGCCCATTCCTGAAGAAGAGCAACCGCTATGAGAAGCCATACAAAAGAAACTCATCAAAGAAATATGCCAACACAGGCATTTGGCATGAAAGTGAAGCGAGTGACTCTGAGAAAGAAAAGGACTCTCCTCAAGATACAGCAAATGCGTGCCTGATGGCAACTTCCAACAAGGTATCTAACGAAACTCTGGATGACTTCTCTTTTGATGAACTTGGCGATGCTTTCACTGATTTACTCGATGATCATAAAAAGGTCATCGGTAAATATAAACATGCCAAGGACAAAATCAAAAGTCTAGAAGATGAGATACAAAGAATTTTTTTACTTCTTGATAATGTTAGAAACACATCACCCACTAATGACACTGATGAAGTATCCAAGCTTAAATTAAGCTTACATGATGCTGAAGCACGTATTGAGCAACAAACTCAAGAAATCACTACTCTCAACACGTTGCTTGCTGAAGAAAAGAGTAGACACAAGATTTCCATGACTAAGATTTATGGCTTAAATATTAAGGTTGATGAACTGCAAGCTGTTTCTAAAAGATTAGAAACCAAATTGGGTAAACAGGTTGTTCAACCTCAAACCCAATCACATGGGCACAACACCACTCATGCTAGTCAACCACGTCATTCTCATGCAGCACATAACCATGCATTTATATACACAAACTTTCACAAACCACGTGCACGTAAGAACAATTCTCACTCAGTACACACTCATCATGCACAAAGACACAATCAACATCACTCCACACATAAAAATCATCATGCCACGCCATATAGACAAAATCATCATGCAATGCCATATAGACAAGGTCCTCATACCATATAGACAAAATCATCATGTCATGCAATATAGATAAAATCATCATGCCATACCATCTAGACAATATCAGCATGTCACACATCATAGACAATACCATCATTCTATGCCTCATAGACACCATCAACATGCCACTTATTCCATGCATAATCATCTTCACCATGCTAACTCTTCACATCATGTCCATCCTCATCCTGTTGCTTACAGATATTATTCTCATGCTCCTAGTATAAATAAGAATGCTATCTGTACTTATTGTGGATCACATGGACACATCTCACCACAGTACAGAGTTAGAAGACTTGTAGATAAAAAGATATATGCTTGGTTTCCAAAGACTAACTTTTCAGGACCCTCAAGAACTCGGGTACCAAAGGTCACATCTACTCTTGATGTAGGTGGACCTTCCCTCCTCAACTGAAAGTAAGTGGATTCTCGATAGTGGATGCTCGCGACATATGACGGGAGACGCAAATCTTTTTGCATCACTATCGATGAAGAGAGAAGGATACGTATCCTTCGGTAACAATCTCAAAGGGCACATTATAGGTAATGGTGTCATTGGTCATCCTCCTTCTCCTGTAATAAAGGATGTCTGCCTAGTGACCGAGTTAAAGCATAACCTGCTCAGCATTAGTCATCTTGCTGATCATGGATATGATATTAACTTTGGACAAAACAGTTGCTACATCTATGATAGGTCAACAGGAGACATTACTTTTGAAGGAAAGAAGAGAGGACAACATCTATATTTTCTATCTTTCTATAAAACTAACAATGCAGGTAGATGTCTATATGCCCACAAAGACGAACGACTACTTTGGCACCAGCGTCTTGGTCATGCCAACATGGATGCTATATCCAGGCTTTCTACCAAGAAGCTAGGTGAGAGGATTGCCTGACATCACATTCAAAAAGGACACGGTATGTGCCGAATGTGAACTAAACAAGGCAACTAAATCCTTGTTTCATTCCATCAACTCTGTAAGTACTACTAGACCCTTGCAATTACTTCATATTGATTTATTTGGTCCTAGTAGAATAGCTAGCCTTGGCGGCAAACTTTATGCATTTGTTATTGTTGATGATTTTTCAAGATTTACTTGGGTTTTCTTTCTCGCTAATAAGAGCGATGCTATTTCTGCTTTCAAAATTTTTGTAAAGAAAGTTCAAAACGAAAAAGGCTACATGATTACTCGAATCCGAAGTGATCATGGAGGCGAATTCGTAAATTATGATTTTGAAAGCTTTTGTAATGCAAATGGCTTTGATCATGAATTTTCTTGTCCTAGAACTCCTCAACAAAATGGTGTTGTGGAGCGGAAGAATAGAACTCTCGGCGATATGGCCAGAGTCATGTTGAATAAATTTTCACTTCCGAAATATTTTTGGACAGAAGCTGTTAGTACAGCATGCCACATTTGAATAGGGTGCTGATTCGTCCCATTACGAAGAAAACACCCTATGAGCTTTGGTTTGGGAGAACCCCCAATGTTTCTTATTTTAAAGTTTTTGGTTGTAGATGTTTTATCCTTAACACCAAAGACAACTTAGGCAAATTTGATGCCAAAGCTGACGATGGTATCTTTCTTGGTTATGCCGCCAAGAGTAAGGGATATAGAGTTTTAATAAACGCTCACTTATTGTGGAAGAGTCAACAAATGTGACTTTTGATGAAGACAACAGTACAGCAAGTACTCTTGATGATGACGTTGAGCCATCAACTTCTACTCCAATGAATACTTCAACCGAAACTAATTCTCTGGAGGGTTTGCCTAAGAAATTCTCTTTCAAACCTTCTCATCCAAAAATTTAGTTATAGGAAAAGTTTCACGTGGAGTAACTACTAGATCATCACTAAGAGACTCCGTTGCTAGCACTGCCTTCATTTCACAAGTAGAGCCTAAAAACATTTCTGAAGCTTTTAATGATGAATTTTGGATTTCTGCTATGCAAGAAGAACTCAACCAATTCAGAGAGAAGCCAAGTATGGGAACTCGTTCCTAGACCGGTTAATCACTCGATAATTGGTACTAAATGGGTTTTTAGAAACAAAGTAAATGAAGATGGTTCAGTCACACGTAACAAAGCTCGTCTAGTAGCTCAAGGATACAACCAAGAGGAAGGTATCGACTACGATGAGACGTATGTTCCTGTTGCTAGACTAGAATCCATTCGGATGCTTTGTGCTTTTGCTAATTTTCAAAACTTTAAATTATTTCAAATGGATGTGAAAAGTGCTTTCCTGAATGGTTTTATTAAGAAGGAAGTTTATGTGAAACAACCTCCTGGCTTTGAAAATCACAAATTTCCCGACCACGTGTTCAAGCTAAAGAAAGCACTTTATGGCCTCAAACAAGCCCCCAGAGCTTGGTATGAAAGGCTAAGTAGCTTCTTACTTGAGAAAGGTTTTTCAAAAGGGAAAATTGACACTACACTGTTTATAAAATCTTTTAAAGACACCATTCTGTTGATTCAAATTTATGTTGATGATATCATTTTTGGTTCTACTGATGAAACCCTCTGTCAAGAATTTGCCAAGTGTATGCAGACAGAATTTGAGATGAGCATGATGGGAGAGCTCAACTACTTTCTTGGTCTGCAAGTGAAACAAATGGCTAATAGAACTTTCATCTGTCAATCGAAGTATACCAAGGACATGCTGAAGAAGTTCGATCTTGACAACATCAAACCAATCAGCACTCCAATGGCTACTTCAACCAAACTCGAACCAGATGAGAGCGGCAAACCCGTTGATCAATGTAAGTATCGAGGTATGATAGGCAGCTTACTTTATTTAACTGCTAGTCACCCCGATATCATGTTTAGTGTTTGCCTATGTGCTAGATATCAAGCAAATCCTAAGGAATCTCACATGACCGCGGTTAAGCGTATCTTTCGATACCTTAAGGGTACGGTTACAGTGGGCCTATGGTATCCCAAGTCAACATCATTTAACCTCATCGGTTACTCTGATGCTGACTTTGCTGGATGCAAGGTCGACCGTAAAAGTACGAGCGGCACGTGTCATTTATTAGGAAAGGCTTTAGTCTCATGGTTTAGCAAGAAGCAGAACTCTGTCGCACTATCCACAACAGAAGCTGAATACATAGCAGCTGGGCGTTGTTGTGCACAAATTCTGTGGATGAAGCAAACCCTTGAAGACTATAAGTTATCTTTCATGCATATTCCTATATTCTGTGACAATACTAGTGCCATCAATTTGACTAAGAATCCTGTCTGCCACTCACGCACTAAACACATTGAGATCAGACACCACTTTTTGCAGTGATCATCAGCAAAATGGCACGATTAACTTAGAATTTATTGACACTGATCATCAGCTAGCAGATTTCTTTACTAAGCCATTATCCGAAGAGCGCGTCAATTATCTTTGTCGTGAACTCGGAATTTTGGATGAAGCAGTTATAAGTTGAGACTTACTTGCGTAAATGTCGAGTATATTTTGATTCTTTTATGACAAATTTATTATGGGTACAAGCCGAAAGGGTCCTTCTGACAAAAAGGCGTAAAAGTCTAAGCGACACGGTGCACTAGTCCTCAGGACTACCGCTAGCTGGGATCCGGCCCCTGCAGCTAACCCATGGCAAATTTGAAATACTGAATTACAATATATTTCCTTGTTTATTATATGGTTTGTTCTAATTTATTATTGCCTAATTGATCTTTCCTAAAGTTTATTCTGACCTTTGTGTACCTCTCTATGTACTTCATTGTTTTCATCAAACTTTTATCCTCAAAATCCCTTTTGTTCAACACTTAATCAATTTTTCTATCTTTTCAGCCTGCTTTTAGTTCTGGACCACTGATCCAGAACTCGGGCCGAACTCTGCCCCTAACAGAGTTCGGGCCGAGTTCGGTCCCTAAGTTCCAGCGTCGGGATCTGGCTCTGCCGTTGGATCAATTTAGATCCTATGGTCAATATTTCATCCGACCAAAGACAAACCCCTATTTTATTTCGGGACTCCTTCTCTCTCCTTCACCATTGCCTCCTTCCTCACCTCTCCAAACTCCTTCCTTCAAACCCTAACCCTAGTTTTTGATCTAGAGTGCTCCATTGCTCCTCAAAATCAAGGAAAAAGGGTTTCTCATCATTCTCTTCCACTGTTTGGTATTATTTTCAGGTATAACTCTCTCCTTCTATCCATTTTCAAGTTCTCCATTTTCTTGCAAATGGCTCCTCGCTTGCCCAATCGTGGGAAAAGGGTTCGAACTGAGGGAGCTTCCTCTTCGAATCCTCCTCCTCCAATTGAGCAAGTAGGTGAACAACAACCCATTCATCCGTTGTTCAACCCGCCTAGTCCCCAAGATCCGAATACATATGACGAACGCCTATTTGTGTCGCTAGACGCGTCTAATGCATGGTTTAGCGATTTTCGTACTCGTCCGGTGTTCGGGGGACATCCGATAAATTTTACAATCTTTGCTCAATTTGAATCTCTGTTTCGTGATCTATGTTTGGATGCTTTAGTTGCTTCAAATTTTGTCAACTACCGTAGTGCAATCCAAATGTTTTATTGCAATTTAACTTTCGATGCAACCCACATCTATTCCCGGGTTGCTGGTATTGACATAGTTTTTAATGATTCTGAGTTGGAGGATTTTCTTGATCTTGTTAATCTTGATGCTTGGGATAAACTTGTGGAAGCACGTCAATTTCAATTTGTTGGCGATACTTCTCTTGAAGGATTCAAGGAGGAATTATGTGCTCCTAACATAAGTCCTCGCAAACTTATGGCCAAGCATCTCAACCCCTACTTCTATGAGCTTCATCGAATGATTTTTAACACCATCTTACCAAAAGCTGGTTCAACTGATGAAGTTACCTACTTTGAGATTTTTGCCTTATATCACCTCCATTATCGTATCCCATTCAATCTTCCTAGGACAATGATGGATTGGATGATAAATTGTAGGAAGAAACCAAGAGCGTTGGTTTATCCTTTATACCTTCTTATGGTTTTTCGTGCATTCATCATTCCTATTCATGACTGTCAGTTCTTGCCTGCTCCTGCTTTTCTGTCCAAGGCACGCCGTACTCAGGCAGTTGTCGCCTCTCCTGAGGCCTCTGAGCATTCTGATGATGAGGAGCCTGACGCCCCTCATTTTGGTCAGGATGCACCTCCTCCATCTGCCACTCTTGAGTCCATTCAGACCATGCTCCGGGATCGTTTTACTCTTGCGGACGATCGCTGGACACAGCTAGACTATCGTACCACTCTGCAGATGAGTGCTCTCTCGGCAACTCTCTGCATGATATCCGGTACTCTCTGTCTCAGCATATGCACATTCCCATGGAGAGGGATCCAGCGCGCACGGGTCATCGCATTGATGATCCGTGGGTTATGCGTTACATGGATCCGGATGATGCTTTTGTGGACCCTCGTCGCTCCTTCCCTGGTCCTTCAGATGTTCCAGGACCTTCTCGTGCTCCGTGATGGAGATTGGCTCGATCTGCTGCTGCTACTGCTGATGATCTTAGTTATTTTTTGCTTTCAGTTATTTAGTTTATTATGGTTTTATGTAGCTGGTTTTATGTACTCTGTTTATGAGTTGGCCACTTGGTTTGGTGGATGACATTATCTGTCCTTTATCATAGTTTTACTTTATGTCAGTGACTTATTTTGCTTAGTATTTCACTGTTTCTTCTCTGCTTGGTGTGGTTGCATTACTATTCGTTGCTTCTTTATTGCTAACTGCCAAAAGGGGGAGAAATATATGTATATTTTTATAGTTTTGTGCTTGTTTTGCTTTTGGGAGATATTATCTATCAGGCCACAGGTTCTATGCATTCGTATATCTGTGTATATCTGTGCTTGTTCTTGCTCTGGGAAAATATTATCTATCAGGTCACAGGTTCTATGCATTTTGTACGGGAGAGCTATAGCTTCTAGCTCGACACCGTTCATGGTTTACGGGGGAGCTATCTTCTTTTAGCTCAGGCATCGTTTATGGGGGAGCTATGTTACAATCAACTGTGTCCAGGTATGAATATTGAAATATACATATATTATTTGTCAATTATCAATATGGGGAGATTGTTGACACAAAGTCACAGTCAACCAAATATTGACTACATTGACTAAATAATATTTGTATTAATTCAATACGACACACGACGACTGCATTCAGTTCAAGACAGATGACAGCTCAGTCTCCGGCTCTCAGTGTGTTCTGGAGTCTGTATTTTATAATTTCATTGAGTCTAGACTTGTGTACTCTGAGTCATGCTGAGCTCTTGGAACTTAGTCTATAACCTACCCAAAATCCCTAGCTCCACTGAACCAAACACTGCCCAAAAAGCCCCTTTGAACCACTCTGTGCTCTGGAGACAGAGTTCGGGCCGAACTCTGCCTCCACACAGAGTTCGGGCCGACTCTGTCCCCTAGAAATCAGGAACCCTAATTTAGGGTTAGCTGGTTGCTAGTTGTCCAGCGGCCAAATTTTTGAATTTTCCTACCCGAATTCTGTCCGAATTCTGCCTATAAAAACACTATAAATAGGGCATGAATTCTCTCATTTCAATTCATCCAATCTTCTCTTCTCTTCTCTCTTATAAGCTCAATAAGCCATACCCTTCCCATCTACTAGCCACAAGCCTCCTAAGTCTCGAGTGCTCAGCATCTCTCAGTTAGGATTCTTGTGCAAGAGTCGAAGAAGTCGCTTGGACAATTCCAAGCAAATCGCCACTGCGATCCTTTGTTAGAAGTTGACGTGCTCTTCTGAAGAAAAGGCACGGGTTGTAAACTACTATTTCACAAATAGTGGATTTAATCCTGAGCTAGAGTTCTCAGGCCTGGACTAGTCCTCCACGAGGGAAACCAGGTTAAAATCGCTGTGTTTGCGTATGCTCTTCTGCTCTTCATTTATTTTCCGCACTTTACTCTGATTATTTATTGTTGGTGAAAGAGTTATTTTAATTGGCTATTTTTCTATATAAACTCTATTCACCCCCCTCTAGAGTTGCCAAACTGTTCTTCATGTATCTGCCTCTCTGGTGGTCTGTATATCTCTGTCTGTTCGTTGTGTGTTCTGTGCGTGGGTGAGAAGGAAATGATCCCTCTATTTATAGTTGGGCAGGTTGGCTGCTCATGCGCGCTATATAGGATACGCTAGTGCGTGGGGACGCCACGTGGAGATTGCTGATGGAGGCACATAGACGATGCGCCCTGATCGAGGGGGTTGACTTCTTCATGTTGCTGTTGTGAACCGGCACGTAGCAAAGAAGAAGATCTTTCTGTTGCTGAGATCTTGGGTGAGTTGAGTCAAAGGACACGTGTCGTCGACTCATGGCTCGGAGATCTTGGATTTGATGGGGGAAGGTGATCTGGTAGGATGTGCCTAGGATTGGACGCAGGAGGAGACTTTGGCTCGTAACCTTTAGGAGTCACGAACCATTCTGGGCGCATGGCTTTTGAGGCGCATACAGGCGACTTTCCTTCTGTCTTTTGGGATCAGAGAACAGTCTGGGGCGCATGGCTTTTGAGGCGCATTCAGAGCTTCAAGTGGAGACTTTTCTTCTGTCTTTAGGGATCAGTGAAGAGTCTGAGGCGCATGGCTTTTGAGGCGCATACGGATGGTTGGGTGGCCACGTGGCAGTAGCCGTCGGAGTAAAGTCATGATGATGCTGACGTTGCTGACGCTTCATTTTCTGAAAAAGCTGTCAACTGTTCAGACTTTGGGAGGTGTGCTGCCAACTCTATCAGTTCAGCATTTAATATTTCTGACATTCGATGGACAGCTGAGGAGGCGCATCGATTGGCGTTCCACTGGGTATGGGGACGCATGGGGGCGCATCCTCTGTGATGCGCTTGGTACTGAAGGGCGCGTCTGTGTGATGCGCCTGATGTTGAAGGGCACATCTGTGTGATACACGGGCTGGCCGACGCATCCGCTTCGTGACACATTCTTTAATGCAGTGACTGTTACGTTCTTCGAGTGCTTTAAATAGCCGTTTTGATTTGGCTAAATTCGAAGCGTCCGGTTCATCCATTAAATGCAAGTTTATTGTACAAAATTTGGAGAGCCATCCACCTGGCGCGTGGGTTTGATCTGCCCGGCCTATAAATAGTGGTATGGAGAGAAGGTTTGCTTCTCGTTCTCTCACGTACTTCCAACATGAACTTGGGTACTCGAGTGCATTCTGTTGACGAAGTGCTCCCGAGGGTGAAGATGAGACGCCATGTCGTCATTGATGCACTTAAAGGTGACTGTTACATCCAAAAGACGGAGTCGAGGGCTTCCGAGGCAGGCGGAAGGTGCCTGTTGCATCCAAAGATAGGGATGCTCGGGCCTCGTCTTCGTTGTTCCGAAAAGCCGTAGATCGGAATGGCGGTGCTCCGACCGTCTTCCTTTGGCTTTTGAGGCACTTTCTCTGGATGGGGGGGTTAAATGCCACCCTCTTCCTGCTCGGCCAGATGAGCCTGGCTGGAAGAGCGGCACATAACTGGGCTGCTGAAGGGATGCGCCCTGCTGGATGCGCATGGAGGGATGCGCCTGGTTGAAGGCACATGGTATCTGCTGTGCCTAGCTGGAGGCGCATGGTAGCTGCTGCGCTTGTCTTGAGGCGCATGGTGGCGGCTGGCTGTAGACTTAGGATCTTTCCTTTGTAGAAATTCTCCTTTGTACAACCTTTTCTAGACATGTAATAGACTTTTATGTATAAATAAAAAGTCCTCTTTCAAATGTCTATATTTGTTGATTCTGCTATGAAGTATTTTGTCCGAGCTCTGGCATATGTAGTGTCTGGCACATGGGCTTTCTGGTTGTGAAATTCCATGCTTCTACAAGACCCCCTTCAAAGTTTTCAAAACTTTTTGATAAGTTTTGGAATACTTTGAATAAGAAGCATGGAGGTCAGGGTACATGACTGTTGGGGCGCATGCCTGTTCGGGCGCATGCTCCTCTCAGTTAATGCATATGATGATGCCTCGGTAACCAAAAAGATTAATGATGATCTTTTGGTTTTATTTGCTGTTATCTCTTTACAGGACCCAAGGCGACGGCTGAGATCACTCGTCATCGGGTCACGCGTGCGACCAAGCCCTATAAATAGGTGAGAGATGGAGAGAGAGGAGAGAGTTCTTCTTCTCTGTGCCTTTGCTTTCTTTAGAGTCCTTCTTCAAACCCTAACTTTTTCTTTTTGAAAGAATGGCTTCCAAGACTCCTCGCGGTGGTGCTGACAATATTACAATGCCGGGTGTACTGGTGTTCAGTTTACGGTGCCCGTTCGCAACCCTCGGCCACAGATCCTGTATTCGGCCGCCAAGCTGTATTGTACTATGAATACTGCATCTCCTGGTTATGACAGGGAGACTAGTTTCATCATTGGAACTCAGCTGGAGGCCACAGCGAACATGCTGATGGCAGCCCGATCATATCGTCCACCAGAATTGGCGAGATATCGGGCTGCTGCCGCAGCAATAAGAGATCCGTCTGTTGGGAAGAGACGGGCCGACACAGAAGCTGGTTCTTTCGTACCAAAAAGGCCGCGAAAGACGTCGACTCCAAAGGCTACATGAGTGCCACTTGTAACGCCAGCGGGATCAGTTCCTACTGAGGTATGGAGACCTCCGAAATTCTGGTTCATCTTGTCATTTTGATGACTTATGCTTTTCTTCCCGTAGGGATCGTCGAAGAAGAGACCCGTGTTTCAAAACCGGGTGTTAGTAAACCGAAGGAGGTGGCAAGCTCTTCTGATGAGCGCATTCCTCCGATGATAATGTCTTCCATGGAGGAGATCCCGAAGATTTTCCTGCGGAGGTTTTAGTATCTCCTGTCGAGGTTGCAACAACTTCCGGAAAGATACAATCTGCCTTAGAGGCCTTGGACGTTAAGGGTCCTATGGACTCGAGGCATCCTGATGATGAAGTGGATTGGAGTTCGTCACCTTCCGATGATGTCCCTCTAGAGCTGCAAGAGTCTGTTGCGGGGGCAACAGAGGTAGTTGGAATAGAGGAGGGTTGATTCCCCTCCTTGTCATGATGAGGGGAGGTCGGCTGTATCATTGCCGAGCCCTACCCCAGCCTCACCCGTGGAAGTTGAGGTGGCTACCGATCAGGAGGTAGCGACAGATCCTGTCCCTGCAGAGGGACTTGAGAAGGATGAGACTCATCCGCCAATCCTGTCTCCCGGGTGGGCCAGGAGATGAGTGTTGATCTCCCCGTTCTGCCAGGGGAGGTACTGACCGCTGATAGGACGTTGGGGGCAGAAGAGGTGGCCGTTGACGTCGGTGGTTCCTCCGAACTTGAGAAGGGTAAGGGTGTGGAACCCTCTGTTGCTCCTCCTACTTGGGGTAGTATCTCGACGCCTGTGCTAGCTTCCTTTGTTCCTTCGGCTCCTCGGGCTAGCAGCCCAGCCCCTGTTGATGAAGAGCCTATTGACGCTGAGGTTCCAGCCTCGCGGGTTGAGGTTGGCGGATCTTCTTCCGGTCCGCTAACTACAGCAGCTCCTCCAACTCCTGTTATGACCCCGCAGGTGCTGGCAGACGCAGATGAATATGTGAAATTCATCGTTGAGGGAGTGTATAAAATGCTGTAGAGGATGTATCTGCGGTGATGGATGCCAACGGGAGCTTTGCGACGGCAAGAACTCTGGCAATGCCTTTTATCGAGCTGATCCGCGTTCACCAAGGCCACGACCATATGGCCGAGATCTTGGAGGCTTCGGTGATCGAGTTGGACCAGCGGCTCGCGGAACTTCAGCTCATCCAGCGAAATGACCTTTTCGTCTTGATAGATGCGGAGAAGGGAAAGCTGATCGCCGAGATTGAGTCTTCCTACCAGGCCACCGTGAGTGTCTGGAAGCGTGGGGTGGCTGAGGCTGAGGCTGTGGTAGAGCAGTTGTCTCAGTCCATGAAGGAGACAATGGAAATGCGAGCTACGTTGGACGCTAATATCGCGGAGATCAACGCCCAGATGCGCCGCCTTGAGGACCAACGGGCCCGACTCCAGTTAGATGCCGAACGTGTCCAAGCTAAACACGTAGCATTCAAAAAGGAGGAAGCCACTTTCACTCAGCGGACTCTTGTCCTGGCTCGGCAGCGACAACAGCTTGATGAGAAGCATGAGAATGATACTTCCGCTGAGGCTGTTGAATTGATGCGTCAAGAAGCTAAGCGTCGAGTCCTGGCGACTGTGGAGACTCATACAGCAGACTTGAGGCATCGTATTGAAGAGCTTTCGGCCAGCCCTGGGGATGTTTAGGGGTCGTAGTCTCTTCTTTTGTTTTTGTAGCTCTTGCTGGGGGATAGTGTAGTTCTGTACTCTCTCTTTTTTAGAAAATAAAGAAGTACGCAACTTTTTGTGGTGTGTTCATTTTTGTTATCATGAACTTGATGATTTGTGTGGACCTATTATCTTTTGCGCACCTTGGCTTTTAGGTACAGATAATAAGTTTGAAGGAACCAACATGTTTGCTCAGAGGTAATATGGACGTGGCAATCATTGGGGTTCAAATGATAGAATCTTCCTACTCAGAGGTATTATGGACGTGGTAGGAATGATCCTAGGGGATACGCTGAACAACTCAGAGGTGATGTGGACGTGAAAGTTCTGCGATCAATGTACAACAACGCAGGGGTTGTTTGTACGAGATGTTTACTCAGAGGTAATGTGGACGTGGTAAACATGAAGGATAGCATAGGCTTACGAAGTGTAAGATTCTGCTTTATAGGGTGTAGAGGGACAACTCAGAGGTGATGTGGACGTGGTTGTCTTTCTACTGGAGGATGCTACGGAACAGCTGGGTTCCGGCAGCGTATGGTTTTGTTGGAAGGGAATTGTCTGTGAATCCTGATGATGGGTCCATAGATCCCCTTGTGGAAGCACATATCTGAAAGATGTCAAGAGTAGTACTTCTTCAGGAACTTGCCATTGATGGGCATCATGAACAAGTCCCCATTGGGTTTGGCGAGGCGGTAAGCACCGTTTGAGTATACCGTCTCAATGATGAAAGGTCCTTCCCACTTGGGCTCAAACTTTCCTGGTGTCTTGTGAGTTAACACCATCGGCCTCCTGACTGCCAGAACCAGGTCGCCAACTTGAAAAGTTCTTTGTTTGACCTTCTTGTTGAAAGCCTGTGATGTACGGGCTTGGTAGAGTTCGATGCGTTATTGAGCCAGGAGACGCTTCTTGTCGAGTGCCTCCAGTTCCCGCAGACGACGACGTTGATTGTCCTCTTCTGTGAGTTTGTTTGTGATTGCTACGCGGAGTGAGGGTATCTGGATCTCGAGAGGCAGTACCGCTTCACTCCCGTAGACCAGGGAGAATGGTGTGTTGCCTATTGGGGTTCGTATCGTTGTGCGGTAGGCCCAAAGCATTCGCCAAGCTTTTCGTTCTAGTCGTATTTGTTGGATGACACGACCTTTTTGAGCAGCCTAACGATAGTTTTGTTGAACGCCTCGGCCAATCCGTTTGCTGCCGGATTGTAGGCGGTTGAGGCCACGTTTTGGATACGATTCTTGTCACAGAACCTGCTGAAAATGTGGCTGATGAACTGAGGACCATTATCATGGATGATTCGCCTGGGTACTCTGAAACGGTAAATGACATGGTGTTTGATAAAGCTGACCACCCTGGAGTTCTTTACTTCCGCCAATGGGACTGCTTCTGCCCACTTGGAGAAGTAATCGGTAATGGCCAAGATGAAGCGGTGCCCCCTTGATGAAGGAGGGATGATCGGTCCTACAATGTCTATGCCCCAGGCTTCGAAGGGCCAGGAGGCGACTGTAGGATGTAGTGGTTCTGACGGCATATGATGAAGTCTGCGTGAAGTTGGCACGTATGGCACTTCTTAGCATAGTCGACAGCATCAGCGGCCATGGTTGGCCAATAGTAGCCCATGCGTCGCAGTCGATCCTGCAACTTAGGACCAGGTTGATGAGCTCCGTAAGTTCTGTCATGAGCTTCTCGAAGAGCTTCGGTCGCCTCTTCGTTGGACAGGCATCGAAGGAGAAGCCCATCGTAGGAGCGTCGGTACAGCATTTTAGTGGCTGTATCAAATAGAATCGAAGAGAACGTCTCCTGACTGAGACAGCTTCTTACGGTTCTCTGAGAGAATTTCGTAGACTGCGAAGTCGATGAACGGGAACCTCCAATCTCGACGTTAACACCAGTACTTGTCGGTATGGCGTGGGCCATGTGTGAGCATAGGTTGTTTTTAGGACAGACCAAGTCTCTCCCGACGACGGTGACATAGTGTTGAGTTCCGAGGGTGCTGCTAATGAGGCCGCGAGGCCAGCCAGAGCATCAGCCTCTAGGTTTTGTAGACGAGGTACGTGTTCGATGAAGAACCCGTGAAGGTTGAAATGATGTTCAATGCAACTTCATGGTAAGGGATCAGATCTTCATGGCGAACCTCGTATTGCCTTCGGATCTGGTTTACGACGAGTTTCGAGTCGCCGTAGGCTTCCAAACGATCCACCCCCAGCTGTTTGCCAGCTGGAGTCCCATAATGAGCGTGTTGTACTCGGCAACATTGTTGGAGCACGGCTTCGAAAGAGAGTAAGCACGCTGGATGACCAGCTGATCGGGGAAGACTAAGACTACCCCCACTCCTGCGATGATCTGGCCTTTGGGGCCTGTTCTTGAAGCGCCATCGAAAAACATTCGCCAAACGGAGCTTCCTTCGGTGACGTTTGATTCTTGAACCTCATCCGGATGTCTTCATAGAGTCTTGAGGACTCCGGGATGGGGTGCAGCTAAAAAGTCAGCCAGGGCCTAACCCTTAACAGTTTTTGTGGCACAAACACCATGTCGTATGGTGTTAGCAGGATCGCCCATGTAGCTAGCCGGAGTTTAATGACCCTGGCTTCGTCATGAGGACTCTGAGTGGATTGACTCGGGAGATGATGAATCGTCTGGCCCGAGACATA
>JANAVB010045047.1:0-28318 GCA_029216955.1 Iris pallida
AAAGATGCTGGTGATGCCATCAAAGGCTGGCATACTACTGAGTAGGTGGAGGAGGTGGAGCAGTAGAAAGAGCAGCAGTCATACTACGACGATATAGCTTAAGAAACTTGGGCTTAGGGTCTTGAGTACAAGTTGACAGATCAATATCAAAACGCTGGAAGATGCGTGGGAGAATCATCGCATAAGAGAGATTTCTATCTCTTGCACGACAACGTCCCATCATCTGGATAATAGTCTTAGGGGCAGAAAAAGGAATCCCCTTAAGAATATGATACATAGCAGACATCTCAAGTGATGTGACATCATCCTTTGAAGTAGACTTCGAAGGAGAGCGGAGTAGATGATGCGATGCAATTCATAACTAAACAAGTTCAAGTTATTGGCCTTGAACTTTCCAGAGCGAACTCGATCAGGGGCACATAGTTCAGCTTTGAAACTAGCAAGTGTTGTGCCGTCGGGGAAATCAAATTTAGTGATATGATCAAGCGGTGCACCTTCGTTAGAAATACCAAGATTTTTGCTAAGAGGATATCATTGAACTCGATATCTAGTCCGCCAACACGAGTACTTACGTCAAACGTGTTTAGTACGATATTACAATAGAAAAGTCTAATGGCATTAGTAGCTACCGGAAAACAAAGTTTAGCAAAGTGTTGTAACCCTAATGCCTCAAAATAAAGGCGGTGATCTGGAAACACAGTCCATTTGATAGGAGCGCGTGCATATAGATCTCATAGAGAAGTCTCCATACCACAGAAGGGCTTGATCTAGGGTTTGAAAATAAAACCCATCGAACGCGCCATCGCTCGATTGAACTGGCGAAAAGAGGGAATCCATGTGTAGATTTGAAGATGATCCTTCCTCACTAGGATTGGTCGTCTTCTTTCTCTTAAAGGGGTTGAATCCCTTAGGCATTGTGCAAATAAAGTAAATATGCACGAATTTGAAAGGAGAAGAAATACGGAGTTATACCTTCCGAGATTCAAGTATGCTGTAGAGGACAACGATCTCCGTACGAATCCAAAATTTGGATGGATTTCACCACGTAGATTGGGAGAAACGAAGTGGTGAAGAACTAGGGTTTGGAGAGCTTCGTGCAGCTGCTGTTGCTGTGGAAGAGGTTTTAGAAGCAATGAAGAAGAAGAGGCTCTCGGGTTCTGGTTATATAACCAGATACCACTAACCAAACTCAGGCCGAATTCGGTCCGAACTCTGGTCGAATTTGCCTAGGGGTTCTGTTAGTTGGTTTGGGCCACTTTCTTTTTTATTGACTCATTTCAAAAATTTAATTCAAAGATTAGTAATTTCAACCTTCAATTAATATAATTAATACTATTTTATAGATTAAATTTTGTTACACAATGACTGTCTCAGATTAGCTGTAGGAGTACTGTCCCAGCTGGCGGAGGTTCACCGGAGAACTCTTAAGTACCGCCTTCACTTCAACTGTAGTTGTGGTGACAGACAGACTCTTTATTGGCTTGTCTCTAACACAGTTTTTGCGTATTGAAATATAATCACAAAATAAAATTAATTAACATTATTGACGTCCAAAATTCCTAATTCTCGACGTAAATAATTGAAACGATCTTCTGCTAGAGGTTTTATGAAGATGTCAGCTAATTGATTCTCAGTGTCTATGTATACAAGGTCAATATCTTCATTCTGATGATGATCTCTAAGAAAATGATGTCGGATCTCGATATGCTTAGTACGAGAGTGACATACTGGATTCTTAGTCAAATTAATTGTGCTCGTGTTGTCACAGAAAATGGGAATGTGTGTGAAAAATAAATCATAGTCTTCCAAGGTTTGTTTCATCCATAAAATCTGAGCACAACAACGTCCTGCGGCGATATACTCAGCCTCTGTTGTTGATAGGGCTACAGAATTTTGCCTTTTACTAAACCATGAGAATAAAGCCTTGCCTAAGAAATGACATGTGCCGCTGGTACTTTTTCTATCAACTTTGCATCTAGCAAAATCTGCATCCGAGTAACCAATAAGGTCAAAGGACTTGGTTTTGGGATACCATAAGCCAACAGAAGAAGTGCCCTTAAGGTATCGAAAGATACGCTTAACTGCGCACAGATGTGATTCCTTTAGAGCTTAAAAACGTACACACAGGCAAACACTAAACATAATATCTGGACGACTAGCAGTTAAATAAAGTAAACTATCGATCATACCTCGATACTTACGTGTGTCGACAGGCTTGTCTTGTTCATCAATATCAAGCTTTGTAGAAGTTGCCATCGAGTGCCAACAGGTTTGACATTGTCCAGATCAAACTTCTTTAGCAAATCTTTTGTGTACTTGGCTTGATTTATGAATGTCCCATTGTCAGTTTGTTTGATTTATAGTCCGAGAAAGAATTTTAGCTCTCCCATCATGCTCATCTCAAACTCATTCTGCATACACTTAGAGAATTCTTGACAAAGAGATTCATCAGTAGATCTAAATATAATATCATCAACATAGACTTGTATTAAGAGAAGCTTGCCATTAAAAGACTTAATAAAAAGTGTAGTGTCAACCTTGCCCTTTGAAAAATCGTTGTCAAGTAGAAAAGAGCTTAGACGATCATACCAAACACGAGGGACTTGTTTTAAACCGTATAAAGCTTTCTTCAACTTGAAAACATGATCAGGGTTTTTAAAATCTGTGAAACCTGGAGGTTGTGCTACAAAACTTCTTCTTTTATAAAATCATTTAAAATGCACTCTTGACATCTATTTGAAATAATTTAAAATTATGAAAACATGCAAATGTACATAACATGCGAATGGATTCTAATCTCGCAACTGGGGCATAAGTCTCATCGTAGTCGATACCTTCTTCCTGATTATATCATTGAGCTACGAGTCGAGCCTCGTTACGAGTCACTAAACCATTCTCATTAAGTTTATTTCGGAATACCCAACGGGTGCCAATGACCGGATGATCAATAGGTCTGGGAACAAGTTCCCAAACTTGATTTCGTTCAATTGGTTTAATTTCTCATGCATAGCATCTAACCAAAGATGATCACTACATGCTTCATCATTGGTTTTGGGTTCTAGCTGTGAAATGAATGCAACACTAGAAATAATATCTCTACTGGATGTACGAGTACTTACACCTTTGGTAATATCACCAATTACCAAATCCTTTGGATGATCAGTCGTAAATTTCAATCTTTTCGGCAGACTCCAAAGGTAGCTGCTTCCGGGTTCTTCTCTTGGAGAATCAGCTGGTGTTGAGCTTGGTACAGTTAGATCTTCATCATTGTCATCGATAGTCATTTGATTCAATCATCAAAGGTGACGTTGATTGATTCTTCGATGATCATAGTTCGTTTGTTGAAGACTCTGTATCCTTTGCTCTTGGCCGCATAACCTAAAAATATACCTTCAACGGCCTTTTCGTCAAACTTTTCCAAATTATCTTTTGTATTAAGAATAAAGCATTTACAACCAAATATTCTAAAATATGAAACTGATGGAATTCTATCAAACCATAACTCAAATGGAGTCTTCTTCGATTTGAGTCGAATTAGAACTCTATTGAGAACAAAACAAGCTGTATTGACAGCTTCAGCCCAAAAATATTTGGGTAGACTAAACTGGTTTAACATTACTCTGGCCATTTTGGATAGAGTTCTGTTCTTACGTTCCACAACTCCATTATGTTGTGGAGTCCTAGGGTAGGAGAACTCGTGTACAAAACCGTGTATGTCACAAAATTGCTCAAACTCTGCATTCTCGAATTTGCTACCGTGATCGCTTCTAATACGAGTGATCATGTAACCTTTTTCATTCTGTACTTTCTTGCAAAAGGCGACAAATTCGGATAATGCATCATTCTTGCATGTCAAAAAGTATACCTACATGTATCTAGAGTAATCATCTACAATTACAAAAGCATATAACTTACTTCAGAGGCTAGCAACTCTGCTAGGACCAAATAAGTCCATATATAGCAATTATAGAGGTCTAGTAGTACATACTGCGTTTACTGACTTGAATGTGGATCTGGCAGCTTTGTTCTTTTTATATTAGCTGCATACCGAATCCTTTTTGAATGTTATGTCCGGTAAACCGCGTACTAGCTTCTTCGTGGATAATCTTGAGATTGTGTCCATATTTGTATGACCGAGTCTCATATGCCACAGATGACTCTCATCACTTTTAACAATGATATACCCTTTCAAGTTGTTACCGAAGGAGACATTACCTTCCTTCTTCTTCTTCGACAGTATTGCAAATAATGTAGTGTCACCGGTTATATGCCGTAAACAACCGCTGTCGAGGATCCATTTGCTTTTAGCATGTGAAAGGTGTTCCACCTACAAAACAATTTGTAGATGAAACTTTTGGTACCCATTTCTTGTAGGGTCCTGAGATGTTAGCTTTTGGTATATATGCATAAATATTTAAATCAACAAGCTTTTTGATTCTACATGCAGGAGAAATATGACCTGTGTGGCCACAATAATGATATTGTGCATGTTGAGTGTTGAAAGCTGAGTGGTGTGTATGGTTGGTAGGTTTAGGTTCTCTAGTATAGAAGAAAGCATACCTATAATCCTGTTTGGGCTTAACCTTTTGGGGTAAAGGTTTGATATGGTTAGGTCTGACAGTGTTTGGTTTGGGAATGTTCCGATTATTCGGTAAGTGACACGTGTTAGGGTAGGAAGCATCAGTCTTAGGATGTTTTCTTAACCTAATTTCCAATCTTTTGGAAGTGTCATACAACTTAGTATAGTCAGAAGTGAGTGCTTCCATTCTGACTTGTGCACTTTGAAGACTTTTTTTCTCTTTAGAAAGTTCTTCTTTCAGTTGGTCAATAACCTTGTCTTTTTCTTCGGATGACTTGGTAGTCTCGTGTAATAAGAGCTTAATAGAAGAAAGCTCACCAGACTCACTAACAATATCTTTAACCTCAGCTAGTAGGTCGGTAAGTCTTCCTATTTCACCTTTGTACTCTTTGAGTAATCTTCTTAGAGGTCTGATATTTGCTACGCAGTTTCCTGTAATCACTTATCAGTTCACTGAAGGCTTCTCCTAATTGCTCAAAGGTGAAGCCATCATATCTATCAACTATAGGTTCAGAGAGTACCTGATCGGATGCCATAAAGCATACATTTGCAGCGTCTTCTGATTGTTCATCTTCTGAGTCGCTGGCTTCACTTTTATGCCATATGCTGGTATTGGCATACTTCCGAGATGTTGATCTCTACAGGTTCCCTTTCTGATACCTGTTGCTCTTCTTGCTTGATGATGAGTTTGTAGGACAATCCTTCTTCATGTGTCACTTCTTCTTGCAGCCATAGCAGATGGCATCATCTTGATACCAGTTGTTGCTGCTATTGTTTTCTTTGGCTTTCTTCTCATATCTCATGAATCTTTTGAATTTCCTTGCTAGGAGTGCTTGATCTTCAGCATCAGATTCACTGTTGTCTGAATCACCTTCAGCAGCTTTTCTGTGCTGAGCCTTGAAAGCGATCGTCTTCTCCTTTGGTGCAGGCTCTTCAAAATCTTGTAGCTCTAGTTCATGAGTGAGTAGCTTACCCATGAGTACTTCAAGTGTCATGGTAGCGAGGTCATTTCCTTCAATGATTGCAGTAGCCTTCGGAATCCAGTTCTTTGTAAGTGCTCGCAGGAGTTTATGAATTTTTCATGGTTACTGTAATCTTTGCCTAGGGAGGACAAAGAATTTATAATATCCAAGAATCTCTCGAACATCTGAGTAACTCTTTCATTGGGCTTCATCTTGAACGCCTCGTACTCCTGAGTAAGTCTGCTGACTTTTGATTCTTTGACTTGAGTCGTGCCTTCTTGTGTGACTTTAAGAAGCTTCCACACTTCATTAGCAGTTGTGCAGATAGACACCCTGTTAAATTCAGTTCTGTCTAAAGCACAAAATAAAGCGTTAATAGTACGTACGTCAAGACTGGCCTTTTTCTTTTCTTCCTCTGTATATCTATTATGGGGTTTTTCAGTTAAAACTCCATCAACATTTATACGAGGTGGCTTTTGATAGCCATCAATAACAATAGACCATAAATCAAAATCAAGAGATTTCAAGAAGAAACTCATCCGTGTTTTCCAATAGGTATAATTTGTACCATCAAACAGTGGAGGTCTGTTTGTGGCCTGGCCTTCACTTGTAAATTTTACAGTTGCCATGTGTTGTGCTTTGATCTATATAACAATTAATTAAATGAATAAATAATTGTAATGTTACGTTGTTTTACCTGTAATACCCTCTCTGATACCAATTGTAGGAACGGAATCGTAAAGCGCAATACTCTAGAGGGGATGAATAGAGTTGGCAGCGGAATAATGCTAATTAAAAATTATTAGCAGCAAGATCACAGAATAATAATCACAACTAAATAATATAAAGGCAGAGATAAGAAAGCAAACGCAAAGACAGCGATGTATACTGGTTTTCCTCTGTTGAGGACTAGTCCAGTCGGTAGAACTCTTGCTACCAGTTGAATCCACTATTGGCAAAACCGCAAGTTTTCTTACGAAGTCCTTGCAACTTCTACAATGTGAGCTTTGATACGAAGAACTCGTCCAACTTCAATTGTGAAGAGTTGAATCTTCTATCAAGCCTTTTGATTACAATCACTCAGAAACTTCTAGACCGCACCGCACTGGCAAATCGACTAGAGGATTGTAACTGGCTTGGGATCTAAAAATTAAAGCTCAAGAAAAACTCTTTGGAAGACAGTAGGCTTTAAATAGAGAGAAGATTGAAAGTGAATGAGTGAGTTAAAATGATCGAAATCCTTCTCTATTTATAGGAGTTCCAAAGATAGAATTCTGGCAGAATTCGGGCAGAATTCGGGCAGAACTCGATGAGCAAATCTCGGTCAAATCCGCAACTGCAGGAGGACCAAGTTCCAAGGAATTCAAAAATCAAAACGGCCACTAACCGAACTCTGGCCGAACAATGGCCGAACTCTGGCCGAGTTCTGTCAGGGTTTGGTTAGGGTTTTTCAAAATAGATTTTGGGGAATTTTGAAAACCTTTTTGGAGCTTTTGTAAATACGAATGTTTTTCAAAACTAAGGACATTTTAAAAACATTTTGAAATCATTTTGGAATAGCCTATTTGCCAGTACGACTCGGTGTACAATGTATTTCTAGACTCAATAAAATAAAAGATTACATTGCTGAAAGAAATACAGACTCGAACAGGCAAACAATGCTTCAGTCTTGAACTGAGTAGATAGCCGTTCTTGATCATGTCTAAGAGTCCGAGATATCCTGACTAGCTCCATATATCGAGACAAAGTTTGATCAATTATTAAAATCAGTTTGACCATATGACCAATGGGCCAACAGAAACGACTTCAGATCATTATATATTTTTGAAGTATTTTATCGAGAATAATTTTATTATTTTATTTCTTTATGTGGATGATATATTATTGGTTGATTGAAATGCCACTAGAATAGCGGAGTTGAAGCGCTAACTAGGTACAACCTTCTCTATGAAGGATTTGAGCACATTAAAGACAATTCTTGGGATGGAGATTAGCCGAATGAGAGAGTCCAAGTTGATTTACTTGTCCTAGAAGAAGTACATTTACCGGTTACTTTAGCATTTCGGGATAGATGGTCAATGAAAGTGAGCAACCCTTTTACAGCTCACCTTAATCTTACTGTTAAGTAGTGTCCATCTACCGAGGACAAAAATGAAGATATAGAGCAAGTTTCGTATGCTTCAGCTATGGAAAGTCTTATGTACGCCATGGTCTATACGAGGCCAGAAATTACTCGCACAATTGGAATGGTTAGTAGGTGTATTTTAAATCCAGGTATGGTACATTGTAGTACAGTCAAGTGATTCAACTATACCTGCAAGGAACTACTGATTGAAAGCTTTCATTTGGTGGTAACGAGCCAAAACTGGTTGGTTATACTGATGCTGATATAGATGGATATATGGACACGTGGAGATCGACTTCGGAATATGTTATGATGTTTACTAGTGGAGTAGTTTCATTGCAGTCACAGTTGTAGATGTATGTTGCCTTGACAACGATAGAGGTAGAGTTTATTACGACGATGGAGGCTTGCAAGAAGCTATTGTAGATGAAGAAGTTTCTATAGGTAGTTGTGCTTTGTAGAAGCATGGAAGTTCATACGACATAAACTAAGCAAGCACCTCTCTACGCGCTGTAGACAGCGTACGCCGAACAACGAAAGTTAACATTGGTGAATCAAACAGACATCAGAAGATATTAAAAGTGCAGATAAGAAAGGATTTTCATTCATTAGAAATCTATTACATATACAAAGGATTTTCATTCATTTGGAAATCTATTACAACCCAAAGTCCTACACTAAGGCACAAAACACTTTTTCTATCACTGGTGTCGTAAGTGCGTCACTCCTGTCAGCTATTGACAGCAAGCACAGTCAGTGTAGGTGCACCGCTTAACCTTGTGCACTGCATATGGATGAGACGCCGACAAAAGGTGCAGGCAATATGGGCGTACTACTTGACCTTGTCTTCGGTCATGTGAATTAGTCGCTGGCAGAAGGTGAAGGTAGTGTGGACGCACTACGTAACCTTATCTTCATCCATATGAATCGGCCGAAGATAGCGGGCGCAGCTCTCCTGAATAGCTCCCTATGCAGCTAATCCGATGTATGAGGAGGACGGAGTTTGGAATGGGAATCAATCCAAGCCCCGTATCCAACATCTTGACGTTCGAAGCAAAACAAATTCAAAATGTTGTTCAGGTTCAAACTACTCTGCCAAACATTTAATAGCATATCAAATCTTTGAAGGAGTTCTTCGTTAAAACCTTGACTTCTTTGAACAAGGAGATCTACAACCGACAGCCGACTTATGTGCCAAAGAGGACGCTCACAGTCATCCGAGGCTATGTCGGGTTCAAGCATGAAGCTGGGTGCAAAGAGGGATCGAGCAAAGTCATTCGTTCTCGGGAGCCCCTATTTATATGCAGCAGCGTAACCCTATGCCTACACTAAGTAGCAGTCGATCAAAGAGCTCCGGGTTAGCGTGATGAATCTCACATTAATGATAATGAACCTGCCGCCCCCGAAATTAGTATAATGAATCTAACATTAATGGAAATAAATTTGCCACCTCGATGTCTTATAAGTCAACATTTTTTGAGCCCCATGCCACATGCAGCGGCTACATTTTAAGAGAAGTTGACTAGATTCACCACGCCGTAGGGGTCACTACGCCTGCAAGGCTACTACGCCCTAATGAACACAGTGCTATCAGAATGACTATGCCTTCTGTATGGCTACGCTCTTGGAACGGCTACGCTCTCGAAATGGCAACACCCCTTAAAACAACTATACTTAGACTTTCCTTCAACCAAGGAGCATTTACTGTAGTCTAATGACAAGTTCGATTTCCAAGACAAACAGTTTGAGTAGAGTGCATCACGCTTCAACTCTCGTACAGATGATGGTAGCACAAGAATCGAAGAGATGTTCAACAGTTGGCGTAGGCGTAGCTCGAACCTATGCCACTACAATACAATAATGCTTCAAAAACCAAGCTGATAGCTTACATCTTCATAATGATTAAATGTCGTTAGAGATAGCTGTGTACATGCTACGTGGACTCTTTTCTACGCCAAAGCATTCTACAATACCAAATTATTTCTGGTGTAGGGTCATCCCTACGCCAACAACTCATGTTGTACTTACCACATAGGATCCCACACGCCAAAGTCAGTTCAACCTAGACTTTCCGTGGCGTAGGGTCCTCTCATATTCTAACAAATAGAGATCTTTGAGCAGAGCACACATGCCACATGTCATTGACTCAGTTCTAGTCATCAATGGGTGCCAACCACTCAAGATCTTATCAACAAGCGAATCTCAACAACTGCCATGTTTTGGCTCATCCGCAACCCAATAGTACAATTATAACAGATTTATCCCTACTATCACGTGTGTAGTGCCCATATATCCAACAGATCATGCGCGTAGCATCCTGTTTGCAAAACAAAAAATTTGTTTTATTCCAAACTTGTAAAAGAGTACAAAGTGCAATAAATTCTGGGGAAGTACGACTTTAGAAATCTGAAGACGATCACTTTATCCCTTGGACTATGTGAACTTGAAAACTGTAGCCTCTGGAGAATCAGCAGCAATTTTGCAAGAGTTCTTAATCTCCCTTGATGATGATTGGAAACTCTATTTATAGATTTCAGGAAATAACTATTTTAGCAGTTATTCTGATGTGCGCGAGGCTGGATTGTGCTATACTGGATTGCGCCAACCTTCTGTTGTGCCAACTTCCATTCAGTTGTCAATCGTGTACTAACTGTATTTAGATGCATGGCATCGTATGATTGAGATGCGTGTGGTCGTGTACAGGATAGTAGACACGTCTTGAGAGATTAGTGGCATGTGTGCCATGTCATCCTGTTTTAGAATGTAAGTTGTCTCAACTTTATCAGGTTGTGCGAGCTTCAGCCAACAAGTCAACCTGCGCTTGATTTGAGCTGCACCTACACACATGGCAGCTTCTGAGTAAAAGTCGTTCAGGTTGCGCCCAGGCACAACTAAGGATTTTGTTTAGATTGCGCCTGGGCGCAACTCACGAAATGTACATGACAGCTGTCCACCAACTTTTCCTTGAGCGACACGCTTCACGGGATTCGAAAAGATTTTCCTCGTTCTTTGTTGTGTCGGTCGTCAGTATGGTCAGGTAATGATGACCATTAAGTGTCAGATGCCACGTAGGCTTTGGCGCAAAAAGATTGGACGCAGTCTGATATCAGGCGCAATCTGATCAGTGGCGTAGTCTGCTTCATATCAGTGGCGCAAGTTGACTTTTAGGGTGCAACTTGATCACTGATCAGTATATTGAAGGTGCATCTTGATTTTTAGGCTCTACAAGTCCCCCTTCAAAGTTTTCAAAACTTAAAGACATTGTAAAGTTTTGGAATACTTTGAATTTAAAAAAGTTTTGACTAAGTCAGGTTGCGCCGATCAATGCTCGGTCATCATGATTAAATACCTTTCTTGAAAATATCAATCTTCTCTTCGTCATTCGGAGTTTTATTGATTTCTTTCAGTCTTCTGTTCTCTTCGTCTTCCAGAGTCTTTTCTAATTGGCTTTCTACACAAACGAAGAATTGGTTGATTCTTTCTCAAAATAGGCTCAACTGTTCCTCCTGCGTCAGGACAGGATTTGATCTCCAAATTAGTGGAACCCGGAAAGACTGCCGAAGAAGAAGCATTAAGGATGGCTGCTTGCGAGTTTTTCGTGAGTTTTGGCAATGAGATGCTTGAATGATTGGCGAACTATGTATTTAATCATGAAGGATCAGGGCCTCCTCCCCGTCCTTAATATTATGTAATTCAATTCTGCTTTTGAATAAAAGTGAACCTTTATTTACATCACGTCTCTGAAAATAAAGTACTTTTGTCTTTATACATAATATTTCTTGAAAAATTTGCCATTGATGGGCATCATAGCAACTCTACCATCCATATCTGTTAATTGATAGGCTCCATTAGAAAAGACTTTATTTATCACATATGGTTCTTCCCATTTTGCCTCGAACTTGCCTTTGCTCATATGTGTCATAGTCATCGGACGTCTGACTGTAAGAACCAACTCGCCTTATTGAAATGTTCTCACTCTGACTTTACGATTGAAAGCTTTTAAAATTTGTTCCTGATAAAGTTCAATGTGCTGTTGAGCTAATAACCTTTTCTCATCGAGCGCTTCCAATTCCTGAAGTCGAAGACGGTCATTATTGTCTGTAGTAAGCTCATTAGCAATGGCGATTCTCAATGATGGAATTTGAATCTCCAAAGGTAGTACCGCTTCACATCCATACACCAGAGAAAAAGGTGTACAACCTGTGGGGTTACGGACAGTAGTACGATATGCCCATAGACAATCTCCAAGTTTATCACTCCAATTACGTTTGTTAATAGAGGAAAACTTTTTAAGGAGTTTGATAATGGTCTTGTTGAATGCTTCAGCCAACCCGTTAGCCACAGGATTATAGGCTGTTGAGGCAACATTATTGATTCTGTTGTCATCACAGAACCTATGAAACTTCTGGCTGATGAATTACGGCCCATTATCATGAATGATTCGGCGAGGGACACCAAATCTATATATCACATGATATTTAATGAAGTTGATGATACTACTAGTTTTTACTTCAGCCAAAGGTATAGCTTCCGCCCACTTGGAAAAATAGTCAGTTATAGCTGAAATGAACCGATGCCCTTTAGATGAAGGAGGATTGATAGGGCCAATTATATCCATACCCCAAGCTTCAAAATGCCATGAGGCTGCAGTTGTATGAAAAAATTCCAATGGTTGATGAATGAAATCCGCATAAATTTGACATGCACGACATTTCCTTGCATAATCAATAGCATCTGATACCATAGAAGGCCAGTAGTAGCCCATACGTCGGATATGATCCTGTAGTTTAGGACCAGGTTGATGTGCTCCACAAACACCATCATCAGCTTCACGTAATATCTGCTTTGCTTTATCACCAGCGAGATACCTCAAGAGTAATCCATCAAAAGTTCTTCGATACAATGTCTTAGTAGTATGATTATAATAGAATCGAAGCGATCGACGACGGATACTTGTAGCTTCTTTAGGATCTTCTGGCAATATGTCATGTACTGCAAAATCAATGAAAGGTGTCCTCCAGTCCTCACTAATGACATTGACTTCAGTTAGGTTGCTGAATTCAATGTTGTGGTTGTTTCCAACACAAATAATTCTCTATTAGAGATAACCATCATTTGTTGTCTTTTGACTGGAACTGCCAATACTGCAGCTAAGTTAGCTAAAGCATCAGCTTCTGTATTGCATGCACAACGTACATGTTTGATGAAGAATCCTTTGAATGAAGAAGCTATTCTGGTTGCTGCCTCATGGTATGGTACCAGATCTTGATGTCGGACTTCATATATGCCTCTAACTTGATTAACAATCAACTTAGATTCGCCATATACTTCGAGATATTCAATATTCAATTATTTGGATAATTGAAGTCCAATGAGCAAAGCATTATATTCTGCCACATTGTTGGAGCATAATTCGTCTAAAGAATAGGCCATTTGAATAGTTAATCCATCGGGTGAAACAAGAACAATTCCTACTCCAGCAACGAGAGCACCTCCAGGTCCAATTCTAGAAGCTCCATCAAAGAATAACCTCCAAGTAGAAAATTCTTCTGAGATCATATTTGATTCCAATGTCTCGTCCGGAATCTCATCATAGAGTTTAGATGTCTCAGGGACGAGATGAGCTGCTAAGAAGTCAGCAAGAGCTTGGCCTCTCATACATTTTTGAGGAACATTCCTTCTCCACTAGACTATAACGATGTTCAGCTCCAATCATTGTTCGGCTGAGATAGTAGATGGCTTGTTCATGACCTTCCTTGTTCTTCTGAGCCAACAAAACTTCCAATAAATGATCCATTGCTCGGACATACATTAAGAAGGGTATCCCTGAAATCGATGATATAAGAACCGGTGGACTCATTAAATATCATTTTATATCATCAAATGCTCGTTGACATTTTTTCATCCAAACGAAAGATACACCTTTCTTCATTAATTGAGTAAATGGTCTGCAATGTCCAGATAAATTCGAAATGAACCGCCTTATGTACGCAAGGCGACCTTGGAATCCTCGTAGCTCTTTTAGGTTGTATGGAGGACGCATCTCTTGAATGGCTTTGATCTTCTCGGGATCAAGGTGTATACCCTTAGAGGTAATGACGAAGCCGAAAAACTTACCACTAGAGACACCCAAGAAAGACTTGGTGGGGTTCATTTTGAGTTGATGCTGGCGCATTAGATTGAAGATAGTTCTTAAATCTTGAATATGATCTTCTTTGAGACGACTTTTGACAGCAATATCGTCAACATAGCATTCGACAGTCTTTCGTAAATGATCTCAAAAGATAGTGCTCATAGCCCGCTGGTAAGTTGCACCTGCGTTCTTAAGGCCAAACGGCATGACCGTATAACAGAAAACACCCCGAGGAGTACGAAACGAAGTATGTTTTTCATCTTCAGGATTTACACGGATTTGATTATATCCACAAAACCCATCCATGAAAGAAATTCGTTCGAATCCACATGCATTGTCGATCATAACATCAGTAACTGGGAGAGGGAATTCGTCTTTAGGGCAAGCATCATTGAGATCCCGAAAGTCTATACAAACTCGAACCTTTCCGGTCTTCTTCAGGATAGGGACGATATTGGCCACCCAGTCAGGATGTTGTTCTTCTCTGATAAAGCCACAAGATATAAGCTTTTTGACTTCATCATCAATTGCATCCATCATTTCAGGCTTGAATCGCCGTTGTTGTTGTTTGACCGGTTTAACATTCGGCAAGATGTTAAGCTTGTGAGTTGCAATTTGAGGATCTAATCCCGACATATCTTCATAACTCCAGGCGAAGACGTCAATGTATTCACGAATAAGGTGAAGTAACTCTTGTTTATCATCTTTTGAGAGATTTTTGCTGATGAAGATTGGTTGTGATACACCTTTCTCTCCAATATCAACTTGGACCAGTTGATCTTCAGAAGGTGGTTCTCGTTGTTCAAAACGAAGTTCCCACTGATTGTCCATCTTTTGTACCCAAGGATCCATTTCAGTAGCTTCTTCAATGTCACTTTCGTTGTCCTCTGAGAATTCGGCGGACACCATATTAGAAGATACTATCGCCTTATGAATATAACCGATGCTGGTATCAGAGTCCTATGAGATAGAATCAGAAAAATTTGAACGTTCTTCTTTATCAGATTCAGAAGGTTCTGGAGTTGGAAGTGGTGACATATAACCTAGCCCTCGTTTTGTTTTACTGTGGTATTATTATGATTTTCCTTTTGGAACGACAATACGAAGAGTGGTTCGCCTTCCTTTACCATTGTTGAGACCTGTTCTGAAATCATAGCCCATTTTACGGATGATAGCTTTAGATTGTGGACTGTAGTATCGTAATTGTAGCCTTTCTGTATCATCATTATGGAGCATAATTTTTGGTTCTTCTCTCTTGTTGAAGAATATAGGCTTTTCATCTTTCTTTCGAGACGGTACTAAGAAGTACGACTCTTATATTGAATCCAGTGATACCCCATTTCGTCGAGATGATACGAATTCTATTGTAAGTGGCTTAAAGTTATATAGCATATCCAAATAACACTGAGTATAGTAAAAGACATCAGTATACTGCAAAGGAGATGCTTTATTGACCTTTACACCATCATTTACAACAAGGACTTTAGCCTTAGTAGGCTTAGTCAGATTGATGACAAGAGGAGAAAAAGAAGAATGAGAAGGAAGAGGGAGCTTCTTGCGAGAAGGTCAATTACAAGCGGCTCAGAAGAGGTGAGCTCCCTTTGTTTCTGACTATCACCTTTAGGTCGCTTCTCATGGGAAGGTAGATAAATAGTCAGTGGTTGGAAAGACTGAGGACAGGAGGTACGTCCCTTGACTGGAATCACCAGAGTATCATTAGGTATACTCTTCTGTTCTTCATCTGTGTCCATTGCTAGTACCACTTTCATGAATTCCTCTTTGTACATACGAGAATTGTTGCAATATGCTTCAACTCCTTTGAAAGGATTCAGATCTGCAACCTCTTTTTGGACTTCTCTATTACCATCCATATATTTGAAGCATTGGTGGAGCGTAGAGGGTACAATATTGTGTTCATGGAGGAATAGCCTTCCCAATAAAGCATTGTATGAGCCATGATTGTCAATAACATAGAAAGTTACGTTTCTACGAAGATTGCTAATTTGAAGTTTTAGACGTATCTTCCCCAAAGGTTCACTTCTTCCTTGCTTGAATCCCAGGATGGTAGTGATAGTTGTAGAAAGATTATGTACTGGGATTTTCAAAGCGTCCAACAAGGACTTTGGCATGATGCTAAGTGCATACCCGGGATCAATCAGAATACGGTCGACTTTCATGGTATCCACATATCCCTTGAAATAGAGAGGACGATCATGACGATTGTCTTCTAACAACATGTCATCTTGTGTAAAGGTGATATTGGGCATTAACTCAAATACACTATGACAATGTGTACAGCTGACTGGCTCCTTTTCAGGCTTCTTGAGAAGAGTTAAGCATGCGTCAGCCTGCATCAAAGTTTCACTTAACGTCTCACGAGTTTCTTTTGAGAGACGTAAAAGTTCAAAGATTGACAATCTTGCTGGAGTATTAGCCAATTGAGCCAATATGTCAAAATTGTAAGGCTTTTCAAGTCCAAGAGATGATGACTTTTTCAATGCTTTATCAAAGCGAACAGGTTGCTTTCCCTTGTCTGCTGATGTTGGTTTAGGAGGAGATGGTTCGGCCACTGGCTCAGATGTAGACGGTGTACCTTCAGCAGGAGAAGATGATGGAGGAAGAGCATCCGAGAATAGAGCAGGGTTTTCTTGATTTTTGGAATACTCCCGAAGATAAGGTTTTCCAAATCTAGTGTCCATTAGGATTTCTTCTTCTGTTAATGGTTCAAAGGATACCATATTGCAGTTCTTTGATTTAGATTTGGAATGCTTCTTTTGTTTATAAGAGGAAGGCGTTTCAAATTCTGCAACCAGATCTAGATGAATTCACATAATCTCTCCTTTGTCAGTTGTCATCGGAACAAGACCTTCGTTTTGAGGAGGAGGGATATTCACAATTTCTAGAGTAGTCTTTGGAATGGGGACAGCTCCATCTTATACAAGTTGTGGTGGAAAATTGTCAAATTGGAGAGAAACCATATTAGCAGTCACCGTTTTCTCGTCCTGCTGTAAAGTAACTACTCCAGAGTTGACCAACTCTTAGATTTTGCCCTTGAGCACATAACATGCTCTGGTTGGATGTCCTATGAATCTGTGATAAACACAGTATTTAGGGTGATCAGTTTTACCAACTTCTTCTGGTCGCTTTGCCTCTGGAAGCTGAAGCTTATTGCTTTTGATCAAGCAATCGAAGATGCTCAACGTATCATCTTCGTCGAAAGAATACTCTTCTTTTGGATGAATTGACTTTTGTAATGGTACTGATGGGGTGGATGCCGTCTGAGTAACATTGACCGCTAAAGACTCTTTTCCTTTAAGATTGATGGCCAATGTTTCTTTATTTTTACGATTATTCTGGCGATTACTACCCCCATATGTAGAATGTTCATCTTGGTTAGGGTGAGTCATATGGACTCCTAACTGCTTGAACTTTTCAGCACTCACTTCTGCCGCCTTTACATTAGCAATAAAAGAAGGCCAATCCTGGAATTATGTAGATCCCGTCCATATACTGATAATAGGCAACAAGTTTGATTTGCAAGTGTCTATTGTTACAGCAGATTGTGTACCTAAAGGCATTTTGAGTGCCTCTCGGCAGAATCTTTCAATGAAACTCTCTATGGATTCATTATACCTCTATTTAATTTTAATGAGGGCAGACATTATCATGTCGTTGACTCCCTCATAAAATCGTTCCAAGAACATTTGTTTGAAACCGGCAAAATAAGTGATACAACCATCAGGTAAGCTACCATACCATTCATATGCTGCACCAGCTAAACAACCGACGAACACTCTGGTAAGGAGAGCATCATTTGGCTGTAATTGATCAGTCATCACTTCGAAATGATTGATGTACTGACTTGGAGAAGTACTACCATCAAACAGCATAATGGTTGGGAGTTTATACTTAGGAGGAAATGAAACCTCCTTTCACTCTGTAGGATATGGTTGCTTGATGGCCAATCTTTGTAGGCCATCCTTTTGCTTGAAGGCCTCAAACTGGGTGCGCAAGAGTTTCACAGCCTTATTTGCATCCCCTGATGTTTGAGAATTGGTGGGCTGGTTAGAAGTCTTAGGAGGAGGAATAGCATGGTAATTACCACCCACAGCACCAAACTGACTTGGATCAGCTTAAGTTGGTACAGAAGCGACCTGAGGGGCTGGTACCCCCAGACTAACAGGTACAAAAGATGCTATAAGCTCTGGATTTATAACAGGGTTTACAATCGGAGGTACCGTATGTTGAGCTACCATTATGGTGTGCATGCTTGTAACCATTTCTGCCATGGTTTTCAATTTTTCTTTTAATGCAACAATTCGTTGCTCTTGGCTAATTGATGTAGAGGCATCTTGATCTTCTGTAATGGTATATGCCATTACTTCTCTTGCAGCTATTGACGAGATAGTTTGTTCAAAACTTTCACCATCTGCATCAAACTCCGAAAGAGGGTCCTCTCCCATATGGGTGATAGGAAGATCTTCTTGATTAAAGACACCTTGGATCAAATGTCTATTTCTTGATCTTGTGTATTGAAAGACACCTTCACTGGATGCATGGATCCGGTCTAAGTATTATTGACTAAGATTATGGGATGCATTACGTCTTGGACATTTTCCACCCCCAGTGCCTTGAGAAGTCATGTTAACAGAAGCATATAATAGTTCATCTCCGTCTCCTATTATATGCACAGGAGTTGAAGTATAGTTCAGACGATCAAAGACAGATCGTCGAGCCGATTGGCAACAACAGTTGATGACAACTTCATATAGGCAATGGCAATTTAAAGCGCGATTTGTAGGTGAGGAAAGCATTCCCGTAGTTTCCCGTCTTTGTGTAAGACGTTGCCGGAGATCAGTTACAACCACAGGACGAGAAGAAGTCGGAGGGACATATTCCTTAATGATGTTAGGAACATGTCTCCTATTCTTCAGATGTTTGGTTCCTTGAGTGTACAAAGATGTACTCAACTCATTAGCATAGGTAGAAGGGTTTTTCTTTTCAAACTTTGGCTTTTGATGCAGATTGGCCCTTGGCATAGGGTTCTTACGTTTTGCCAAAGCTGATATTGGTTGACGCCTATTGAGATAAGCGCGAAAATCTGAAAATTCTGCTCCTGGAGTCTCTGTTTGTGATACCTTCAATTTTCTTTGTTTGGATCTTGAAATTTGCAAGGAGGAAGATCTTGGCCAGACCCCACAGGAGTAGGCAAGATACCTCCGTGATCAGTATTCTTTCCAGTATCAGAGATCCGAGGACCTCTGTTTAAAGGAATGTAATCTGATACATCTTCCTCTGAGTCATAGACCAGGAAAGTTTGAGGAAAGATCAAAGGGTACTTTCCTTTATTTTGAACAGGGTTAGCTAAGAAGCGTTTCCCTTTGTTCTGTTTTGTGATCATTTTAGGCATAGATTGCGCCAATTGAGAAAATGCCATAGGACTTTTTCCTTTGTTCTGTCTAGTGTTAGCACTAGGACATGAATTCTCTAAGTTCAGAACTTGAGAATCAGAAGAGGGTATAGCCAAAAGACTAGTTCCCTTAAGTTATGCCGGAGTAGCAGATTGCTTGGGTTGCGCCATAGTCCTACGGACTACTGGTAGCGCCTTGGCAGCAATTTTGGTAGACTGTGCATAGGCAGCAGAGGGAGCAAATTGTGCCTTAGCAATAGAAATCGGCTGTACTGGAGCCAATGAGGCAGATTGTGCCTTGGTCATTGAGCACTCAAGTTGCGCCTGGGTAACAGCGACTGTGGAGGATTTAGGAGTCCACACAGCCCTGTTCTTGGCAATAGCCACTGCGCACTTGTTGCTCTTGGTGTTGATCATGTTATCGTAGGCTGTCTGGTTGACTTAAACAACCAGAGTCTTCTGCGTCTTGCCGATCGAGGCAATGTCACATTGAGTTGTCACTTTCTCGTCGGAGGAGAAAGTCGTCCCCAGCAGAGTCGCCATTTTGTTTGCAAAAACAAAAAAAATTATTTTTTTCTAAACTTGTAAAAGAGTACAAAGTACAATGAATTCTGGGAAAGTACAACTTTAGGAATCTGATCAGAAGACTATCACTTTATCCCTTGGACTATGTGAACTTGAAGACTGCAGCCTCTGGAGAATGCAGCAGAAATTTTACAAGAGTTCTTGATCTCCCTTGATGATGATTGGAAAATCTATTTATAGAGTTCAGGAAATAACTGTTTTAGCAGTTATTCTGATGTGCGCGAGGCTGGATTGCGCCATACTGGATTACGCCAACCTTCTGTTGCGCCAACTTCCATTCAGTTGTCAATCGTGTACTAACTGTATTTAGACGTGTGACATCGTATGATTAAGATGTGCGTGGTCATGTATAGGATAGTAGACACGTCTTAAGAGATTAGTGGCATGTGCGCCATGTCAACCTGTTTTAGAATGTAAGTTGTCTCAACATTATTAGGTTGCGCGAGCTTCAGTCAACAAGTCAACCTGCGCTTGATTTGAGCTACGCCTACACACGTAGCAGCTTCTGAGTAAAAGTCGTTCAGCTTGCGCCTAGGCATAACTAAGGATTTTGTTTAGATTGCGCTTGGGCACAACTCATGAAATATACAGGACAACTGTCCACCAACTTTTCCTTGAGCGGCACACTTCACAGGATTCGAAGAGATTTTTCTCGTTCTTTGTTGTGTCAGTCGTCAGTATAGTCAGGTAATAATGACCATTAAGTGTCAGATGCCACGTAGGCTTTGGCGCAAAAAGATTGGGCACAGTCTGATATCAGGCGCAATCTGATCAGTGGCGCAGTTTGCTTCATATTAGTGGCGTAAGTTGACTTTTAGGGCGCAACTTGATCACTGATCAGTATATTGAAGGCGCAACTTGATTTTTAGGCTATACACATCCCTACGCGCATGAGTGGATCATTCCACAAAGTAGCTATAAATAGAAGGATCATTCCTTCTTTCAAGGACACACAAATACAGTCGCGCAGACATTCTTAGAGTCAGAGCATACTTCAGAGAGCCGAATTAATTGCCATCCCCTTCCAATCAAACATGACGACACAATTTTCTTTCGATCATTGTTGGATCATCAACGGAGTAAAAGAAGCAGTATTCAATCTCCATCGTCAAAAGTCCTCAAAAAAATTACAGTTAGGAAGATCCTGTCCAGGATCAACTTGTTGTACTCTTCTTTTCATTTGTTTAATACAAAAGTTTCATTAAACTTTTCAATGGCAAACAATCTAGCTACTTTGCTGGGGACTTCTTTCTCCTATAACGAGAATATAGACGCAATCCGATGACAACAAGCTCGGATCCTCCAAAAAGATGCTAGTCGTATGCTTCTACCAGCAAGTTTACGAGGAGTTTTCTCTCAGAAGGCAGCACGAGTCCTTTAAAGCGGCTACCAAAGTCGAAGAAGACTCGCCAAGTCTGGGTGCCCAAGGCACTGTGCCATGTGCTGACGCCAAAGAAACTGTGCCCCAGGTACTACAGAACCATGGCATACAATCTGTGCCCGCGTTGCCTCTCTCCATTGCTAACTTAGGCAGCAAGGCCACTGCCACCTCTCAAGTGGCACATGGGTCTGGAAAATGAGGCACTGACCACAGTTCCTAGTTCTTCCACACCCAACCAAGGGCCTTGCAGAATAAGAATGAGGGTGCTTCTATCAATCCCCGCGGAGAGCTTACTGCGCCGAAGAAGCCTTCTGTCTTTGACAGGATCACTTACCATCTTGGCAAGGAAAAGTTGCACTCTGAGTACTACGCACCTTCGCGGGCTAATACGAAAAAATCCAAGGCAGCACGAGCCCGACACACTCATTCTGCTATGCCAACAGTGAACCAGAAACGCGTGCTGACAGACACACGCGATTGATGGTAAACTGCATAGGACTGACTTAAGTGCTTCTGTACCCAGAATAGGTCAGTCCTCAAAGTCCCCTTGCTGCTTGGGTGTAGTTCATGCATATGAACTAAGACAGGGAGCAAGCATTGTGATGATAGGCCCGTACGCTCAGTCTGGCTGTGTGTGAGGTTGGTCTGCCTCACAATCAAGCTCCCACTAATGACTCAGGTACATCACATGTGCCAGGAATGAGTCAGGGAGTACATTATCATCAAATACACCCATACACAATGCTTGGCTGCATGCATGAAGTAGGTGTGAATATAGACTTCCCCTCATATGACTTGTATAATGTGATCAGTCTCAAATGCAAGGCAGGGCGACAAATACTATGCATAATATACCCCCTGATAGGCATACTTTTGCTAGTATTACCATCCATTGCTGCTGATGTAAAATAATAGCCCTACCACCAAGGCAGTCCGTGTTCTATCGACTGCAACCAGCTGCATATGTCCGATATTATCTCGAAAAAAGGGTACCGATTGAAGACGAAGAAAAACTACCCATTGCCTCGTGCCATGTCATTTCAAATTCTCCTGCTCCCAAGGGTAATTTCAAAACCAGCAACCCTCTAGTCTTGGCTAACGCATCAAAGAGCCGACACTGAGGGAATAAATCAATAATCCCTACTGCCAAGGTGTTCCAGAATACCTGATCAAAAGTGAAGTCTGCATCGACAATATAGACTGCGGGTAGCCATGCCCTGATTATCAATTATAACCCCTCGTTCCATGAAAATGACATTTATCAAGGGGTAGATACAGATGCAGCTAGACGTAGCCAACTATGGGATTCCGAGGAGGAAGCCTTGATGCCGATCTTCCCACAAGATAACGAGGCTGAAAGTGAGTGTTCTACTGTTCTGTCCATTTCATCCCACGTTATGCCAGTCTATATGACAGGGGGTGGAAATAAAGAAGGGGGAAAAACTTTGACCCGAAATCTTCTACATCGTATTGACAGTTTAGAGGCATGGCTCCAAATTCTCACCTCCTCTATGCAGGCTTTGGCACAAGTTATGATCGACATCAGGAACGGTTTGGTTGTCCAACCCCCATCAAGGGCTTCCGCATCTGTAAGTGCTGATCTAGAAAACAATAAAGAATCAAATGTACCTTCTTAACATGTTCCCTCAGGAACGGATAATCATACATTACCTCATTCATCCGCTCCTTCATCAACGAAGGAGTTGTTTGAGATTGTGAAGGATCTACCTACTCGCGTGGAGGCTAAAGACAAGCAAAAAGAACTCCAGAAACTCGGGATCAAGCAACCTTGCCCATCCGAATGGAATAATGTGGTTTATCTTCCCAAATACAGGCTATAATCCTTCCGTTCAAAGGCAAGGACTCTCTTGGTCATTACCTTACCTATTTTGCTTCTATGACGGGATACCTACTGCAGGATGATGCCCTGCTCACTGAAGAACAAATAGGCAACTCTAGAGGGGGGTGAATAGAGTTTATAACAATAATGTCCAATTAAAAATTAAACTCTTTCACCAATAGTAAATAATCAGAGTAAATGCAAAAATAGTAAAGAGCGAGAAAGCATACGCAAACACAGCCAATTTTAACCTGGTTTCCCTCGTGGAGGACTAGTCTAGGCCTGAGAATTCTAGCTCAGGATTAAATCCACTATTTGTGAAATAGTAGTTACACTATGTACCTTTTCTTCAGAAGAGCACGTCAACTTCTTACAGAGATCGCAGTGGTGATGCTTGGAATTTTCCAAGCGACTTTTTGAACTCTTGCACAAACTCCTAACTGAAAAGTACTGAGCACTTTGAGGCTTAGGGAGCTTGTGGCTAGTAGATGAGAAGGGTATGGCTTGTATAAGGCTTTAGAGAAAAGAGAACAGAAGATTGGATGATTGAAAATGGGAGAATTCATGGCCTATTTATAGGATACCAGATAGGCAGAATTCTGGATCAAATATTCAAAAATTTGGCCGTTGGACAACTTGCATCCAGCCAACCCTAAAAATTAGGGTCCTGGATTTTAGGAGGCAAAGTTCGGCCCGAACTCTGTGTGGAGGCAGAGTTCGGCCCGAACTCTGTCTCCAGAGCACAGAACTGGTCCAATGGCTAAATGGGCTTATTTGGATTTTTATGGAGCTTTTGATTTGTGGTATGGGTATAGGTTAAGTCTCAAATTGCTCAGTACGACTCAGTTTACATATGTCTAGGCTCAATAAAAGTGTAAAATACAGACTTAAAACATTTAACATAGCAGGTGCGAGCTGTCGTCCGTCTTGTACTGAGTTCAGTCTTCATGTGTCGTATTGAAATATTACAAGTATCATGTCGTTAATTGTATCAATATTTGGTTGACTGTGATTTTCTGTCAACAATCTCCCCCATATTGATAATTGACAAAATGATATTTGTATATTCATTATTTATACATGGACACATTAAAGAGTAGTAGCGTAGCTCCCCCGTAATCAGTGCAGAGCTATCAATAGCTCTCCTGTAAACATTGCTCTTGTCCTGTTGTCCTGATACAAACATTCTTTCCCAAAGCACAGATACACAAGGAGATATGATAATGAATATAGCAAAATATTTCTTCCCCTTTTGGCATTTATCAAACAACCAAAAATAATGACTGGCAAGCACACCAAAAATAATAATAATAAACTGCATAAACTGATAAGCGGCAGAATAAAAATGTCTCAAGAGTCACGTAAAAATTGCTAATACAACCAAAGAGCAGAAGAAAAACAACTACATCAACTAAAAATGTAGAAAAGCATAAACTAGGATCCTCTGCAGTAGCAGCATGTAGAAATCTACATCCATCATCGAGCTCGTAAAGGCCCAGCATCGTCGGATGGATCAGTGAAGGAACGACGAGGGTCCACGAAAACCGCATCCGGATCCAGGTAGCGGATAACCCAAGGATCATCGATACGGTATCCATCGCGAGCAGGGTCCCGCTCCATAGGAATAGGCATAGAAGGATGTAGAGACATAGAGTACCGAATATCGTACAGTGAGTTGCTGATGGCACTCATCTGCAGGGTGGTCCGGTAGTCAAGCTGAGTCCAGCGATCATCCTCTAAAGTGAATCAATCGTAGAGCATAGTCTGTAGTGACTCAAGAGTAGCAGGAGGAGGAGGCGCATCCTGTCCAAGAGGAGGTGCGTCGGGCTCATCGTCAGAGTGCTCAGACGAAGTAGGTGAGCCAATCGCCGCCTGAAGTCATCGTGCCTTAGATAGGAAGGCAGGGGCTGGTAGGAATTGGCACTCATCAAGAGGTACACGAAAGGCACGAAAGATCATAGGAAGATAAAGAGCATAATCCAATGATCTGGGCTTCTTCATAGTATTAATCATCCAGTCCATCATGGTACGTGAAAGATTAGAAGGAATATGAAAATGGAGGTGATACGAAGCAGAGATTTCAAAGTATGTAACCTCATCAGTTGATTCCGCTTTGGGTAGAATCGTGTTAAAGACAATGCGATGAAGTTCATAAAAGTAAAGATTAAGAAACTTGGCGAGAAGCTTGCGAGGACGTGTGTTAGGAGTACACAAATTGTCCTTAAAGCTTTCTAGGGATGACCCATCGGGGAATTGGAACTTGCGAGCTTCAACAAGTTTCTCCCATGAGTCTGGCTCCGAAATTTTAAGGTATTCGGCCAAGTCAAAATCATCAAAAGAAATATCAATACCCGCAACACATGAAAATAGATGTGTATTATTGTGAGTAAGGTTACAATAAAATATTTGGATGGCATTGAGATATATAATCGAATTGGTAGTGACAAGTTCATCAAGACATAGTTCATAAAATAATGCATCATATTGTGAAAAGATAGTAAAATTTATAGGATGACCTGCATACACAGGACGTGATCGAAAATCACTAAACCACTCATTAGAAGCGTCAAGTGATACAAATATCCGATCAGCGTACGTGTTGGGATCGAGTGGACAAGGTGGGTTGAACAATGGGTGAATAGGTTGTTGATTAGGTTGTTCAACGGGTTGTTCAACACGAGGAGCAGCATTCGAAGAGGACGCACCCTCGGTTCGAAGTCTCTTTCCTCTACTGAACAACTTGGGAGCTATGAAATAATGAAGAAAATTGAGGAAATTTAGATGGAGAGAAGTGTGAAAATATACCTCAATTTGTTAATAAAAGATGAAAGAGAATGGTGACAAAATCCTTCTCCTTGAATTTTGAGAAGAAAGAGGCACTAGGATGGAAGAACTAGGGTTAGGGTTTGAAGATAAGTAGTTTGAAGAAGTTTAGAAGGTGGCAATGGAGGAGAGAGAAGAGGGGAACCCGGTTTTTAGTGTAAGGGTTCGAATGGTCGGAGCAATTTTGGACCATTGGATCATATTTTGATCAGCGGCTGAGCCTGTTTTTGGTTCTGGAACAGCCAGACCGAATTCGGCCCGAACTCTGGGTAAGGCAGAGTTCGGCCCAAATTCTGGATTCTGTAGCCAGAACAGAAATCAAGCTAAAAGCAGTTTGATCAAATAAGAGAGACAAAAAGGAATATGATAATGTGTAGATGCATATATAAAATGAGAAAACCAAGTAGAGAATAGCAAAAAGTCAACGCTGAATCAAAGTGAAGTTTGAATATTTGAATTTTAGCATGTGATAAAAGTATACCATGTAATAAACAATGAAATATGCCACAATTCAATATTTTGAAGCTGCCATGGGGTAGCTGCAGGGGCCGGATCCCAGCTAGCGGTAGTCTTGAGGACTAGTGCACCGTGTCGCTTGGGCTTTTATGCCTTGTTGTCAGAAGGACCCTTTCAGCTTGTACCCATAGCAATTTCATCATAAAGGATTAAGACATAATCGATATTTATGCAGGTTACTTTAATGAATAACAGCTTCATCCAAAATTCCTAGTTCACGACAAAAAAGTTAAAACGCTCTTCGGATAGTGCTTTGGTAAAGAAATCTGCTAGCTGATGATCAGTGCCAATAAATTCTAAGTTAATAGTGCCATTTTGCTGGTGATCACGCAAAAAGTGGTAACATATTTTAATGTGCTTCGTGTGTGAGTGACATATGGGGTTCTTAGTGAGATTTATAGCACTAGTGTTGTCACAAAATATAGGAATGTGCATAAAAGATAAGTTATAGTCTTCAAGGGTTTGCTTCATCCATAGAATTTGTACACAACAACGACCAGCTGCGATATATTCAGCTTCTGTTATGGATAGTGCGACAGAATTTTGCTTCTTGCTAAACCAAGAGACTAGAGCCTTTCCTAATAAATGACACGTGCCGCTCGTACTTTTACGGTCGACCTTGCATCGGGCAAAATCAGCATCACAGTAACCAATGAGGTCAAATGATGTTGATTTAGGATACCATAGGCCCACTATAACTGTATCCTTAAGGTATCGAAAGATACGCTTAACGGCAGACATGTGTGATTCCTTAGGATTTGCTTGATATCTAGCACACAGACAAACGCTAAACATAATATCAGGGCAACTAGCAGTTAAATATAGTAGACTGCCTATCATACCTCGATACTTACGTTGATCCACATGTTTGCCGCTTTCATCTGGTTCTAGTTTAGTTGTAGTAGCATTGGAGTGCCGATAGGTTTGACGTTGTCAAGGTTAAATTTCTTCAGTATGTCCTTTGTATACTTCGATTGACAGATGAAAGTTCCATTTGATGTTTGTTTGACTTGCAGTCCAATAAAGTAATTGAGCTCCCCCATCATGCTCATCTCAAACTCGGTCTGCATACACTTGGCAAAATCTTGACAGAGAGTTTCATCAGTAGAAACCAAATATAATATCATCAACGTAAATTTGCACTTAGAGAATAGTGTCTTTGAAAGATTTTATAAAAAGTGTAGTGTCTTCCCTTTTGAAAAACCTTTTTCAAGCAAGAAATTGCTTAGCCGTTCATACCAAGCTATAGAGGCTTGTTTGAGGCCATAGAGCGCTTTCTTGAGCTTGAAAATATGGTCGGGAAATTTATGATTTTCAAAACCAGGGGTTGTTTTACAAAAACTTCCTCCTTAATAAATCCATTCAAGAAAGCACTTTTAACATCCATTTGAAATAATTTGAAATTTTGAAAGTTAGCAAATGCGCAAAGCATCCGAATGGATTCCAATCTCGTAACAGGAGCATATGTCTCATCGTAGTCGATACCTTCCTCTTGGTTGTATCCTTGAGCTACTAGATGAGCTTTGTTATGTGTAACTGAACCATCTTCATTTACTTTGTTTCGAAAAACCCATTTAGTACCAATAATCGAGTAATTTACAGGCTTTGGAACAAGTTTCCAAACTTGGATCCTCTCGAATTGGTTGAGTTCCCCATACATGGAAGAAATCCAAAACTCATCATTAAAAGCTTCTACAATGTTTTTCGGCTCAATTTGTGAAATAAAGGCAGTACTAGCAATGGAGTCTCTTAATGATGATCTAGTACTTACTCCACGTGAAACCTCACCTATAACCAAATTTTCTGGATGTGACGGCTTGAAAGAGAATTTCTTTGGCAAGCCCGCCAGAGAATTGGTCTCAGTGGTGGTATGCATCAGAGTAGAAGTTGATGGCTCAACATCAACATCAAGAGTAGTTGCTGCACTGTTAACTTCATCAAAAGTCACATTGGTAGACTCTTCC